>JASTWF010000438.1:123525-394842 GCA_030390025.1 Squalus acanthias
CAAAGAGAAACATACAAATACAAAGACACACACACATAAATGCAGAGACAGATTACACAGAGGGACACGTGTAGGTACAGACAGGAAGAGACAGACACACACCTGTTCACACACACATATTGAAGAGGAATGTGAGAGGCAGGAGAGCAGAAAGAGATGCACAGAGACACAGAAGGAAAGGCAGAGTGAGGGAGACATGCAGAGACAGTGAGGGAGAGCTCTGTACCGGCTGTCTGATGAAGCTGATTGTAGAGGAACGAGATTAGTATACGTTTGGGGAGCTGACATTTTCGGTTTAACTTGCCTTAAAGATCTCCCCCAGGGTTCAGTGACATAATGCCAACCCAACAATAACTGAATGGAAATCAAACCTTTACCAGGCATGCACTCTCCAACAAGCTGAGGTCATGACGTGCTCATTACCTGCAGCGCTGTTAACAGCGTCATAAATGCAAATATCAGGGGCCTCTTGACTTGGTAAGTGACTACAATTCACGATTCACTGAACAAAGGGACTGTGGCCTGATGTCACCCAGCAACACAAAGCAGAGCCTATCGCAGAGTGTCAGCCTAGAGCCTAAAGGCCTTCACTTGCTGTACTGTGTCAGACTAGGTATACAGGAAAGCCTTCACTTATCTACAGTTAGAGGATATTTGGAATTCAGCAACTGCTCATTAACATCTGAGCTTTCACGATTACAAAGGGTACTTTAAAGGGCGATATTCCATGGATCACCTTTCATGATGGGGTTCACAAGATCACAACGTCAATACAGATAGACAATTCACCCATCTGGAATAAATAACCTGCATTCTCCATTACATTATCTAACTGTTTTGAATGAATCTAAGGTTTTTGCCTCCATTGTCCGACCCATTCCGAGTGTCGATCAAGGTATATAAATCAGCGAATTGTGACAGGAATTTGGATTTGACCTGGGAAGCATAAGCTCGCGAGACCTTATTTCCTCAGCTAAGTTCACTTGATTGTAAGTACTTTACCTTATTTGGAGGATTAAATTTTTAATAAGTGAAACTTAGCTTGTGAGCACATTGTCTTACCATCATTGACTGAACTCACGTAAATATAACTAGCCAGTTAACAAGGCCAGGGTGTTCTAAACGGAGCTTATGTGGCTGACGGGCTCCACATAGCAACCCCGATGCTTCCATAAACATGCAGCTCATTTCAGACTACGGAAATGCCATTCTACACAATGGGCCAAAGTTTGCTGTGGCCGGGCATCTAACGGCATCTGCCGTTGGTTAGACTTGCCCTTGCACGTTTAGGTTTTTGAATTTTTTGGGTGGCAAGTTGCTGAAAGTGCGAGCTGATAACGGCGCAGCGAGGGAAACCGGGCATCTGGGACCCGAGTGAACAGGGCAAGCGACTGTGAAACTCCTCAACCAATCAGATTGAAGGATTGAGAAGCTAACAGCGCAAGGACTGAGAAGGCAGTGTAAATTAGAGCGGGTGAATTCAATGTCAAACCAGCTACAGAAAGAGGAATAAAGAGAGGGAAACAAAGATTGGATTAAGAGAGAAAAAAAAGACAGAAAGGAAAAGTAAAAAAGAAATTTACTTTTTAAAATCTCCAACAATAATTAAAACCTGAAGGAATGAGACTCCACACTTGTAATAGTTCATTTTCAGTGCCTGAGAGGTTAATTGGCAGTAATTAACACTTATCACGTCGTTAGAAGGATGTTTAGATTGGAATGGACAAGACTTAACTTTTGTGGTGAGTTTAGTTTGTGTCTACAGCACAAATACAGCAACTTCACCGTTTCAATGGTGAGGCATAGCTGATGGCCCCAAGTAGGAACCCCAACAGAGCAGCAGAGCCCAGATACAATGAGGCCCGTGCTACTATGGGGCACATCAGAGAGATACAGAAGCAACAGTTCTGTAGTTTGGAACTCTCGGCTTGGGATCTGCTCTGTAGTCCAGACAAAATCTCAAAGATCATCATCGTCTGCTGCAATTGTGCCGTGCAGAGAGGAGTGAGGGGTCAGCAGGAGGCCCATGGTTATGAGGCTCCAGGAAGAAAGATGAGGAGAGGTAAAGGAAGAGGAAGATGGTAACATCGATAGGGATGATGTTCTGGCAGGAAGATGGGAGTGGAGCTCTGTGATCAAAAACTACTGCCAGTAATGGACACCTCCTACCACTGACCGATGTTAGTTTTCTATATGAACTCCTACACATTGTAGGCCCAAGAAAATGCTGCCCATTGCTTGAGGCAATCATAGAATCATTGAATGGTTACAGCATGGTTTAAGGCCATTCAGCCCGCGCTGACTCTCAGCTAGTCCCACTCCCCCACCCTTTCCCCGTAGCCCTGCAAATTTTTTCCTTCAGATACTTATCCAATTCCCTTTTGAAAGATAAGATTGAATCTGCCTCCACCACCCTTTCAGGAAATGCATTCCAGATCTTAACCACTCGCTGCGTAAACAAGTTTTTTCTTACGTCGCCTTTGGTTCTTTTGCCAATCACCTTAAATCTGTCTCCTCTGGTTCTCGACCCTTCTGCCAATGGGAACAGTTTCTCTCTATCTACTCTGTCCAGACCCCTCATGATTTTGAACACCTCTATCAAATCTCCTCTCAATCTTCTCTGCCCCAAGGAGAACAACCCCAGCTTCTCCAGTCTATCAAAGTAACTGATGTCCCTCATCCCTGGAATCATTCTCGTAAATCTTTTCTGCACCCTCTCTAAGGCCTTCACATCCTTCCTAAAGTGTGGTGCCAAGAATTGGACACAGTACTCCAGTTGGGGCCGAACCAGTGTTTTATACAGGTTCATCATAATTTCCACACTTTTGTACTCCATACCTCTATTTCTGAAGCCCAGGATTCCGTAAGCCTTTTTAACTGCTTTCTCAACCTGCCCTGCCACCTTCAACGATTTGTGCACACATACCCCCAGGTCTCTCTGTTCATGCACCCCCTTCAGGATTGTACCATTTAGTTTATATGTCCTCTCCTCATTCTTTCTACCAAAATGTATCACTTCGCACTTTTCTGCGTTAAATTTCATCTGCCACGTGTCCGCCCATTTCACCAGCCTGTCTGTCTTCCTGAAGTCTATCACACTCCTCCTCACTGTTCACTATACTTCCAAGTTTTGTGTCATCTGCAAATTTTGAAATTGTGCCCTGTACACCCACGTCCAAGTCATTAATATATATCAAGAAAAGCAGTGGTCCTAGAACCGACCCCTGGGGAACACCACTGTATATCTTCCTCCAGTCCGAAAAACAACCGTTCACCACTACTCTCTGTTTCTTGCCACTTAGCCAATTTCATATCCATGCTGCCACTGTCCCTTTTATTCCATGGGCTTCAACTTTGCTGGCAAGCCTATTATGTGGCACCAAGCTCTCAGCCACGGAGTGCACATCCTATGCCATGTGGAAAATCCAGGCGATTCCCGTGTCCTGGACAACCACATGTGCAGGGGGTGCCGTCAGCTGGAGGAGCTCGAGCTGCGGGTTTCGGAGCTTGAGCAGCAGGTGGCGTCACTGCGGTGCATCCGTGAGGCTGAGAGCTTCGTGGATAGCACGTTTCAGGAGGAGGTCACCCCGCAGCTAAGGAGTGCGCAGGCAGAGAGGGAACGAGTGACCACCGGACAGAAGAGGAGGACCAGCAGTGCTTGAGGCAACCCGGCGTGAAGTGCCTGGGTCGCGGTACCATTTCTCAGGCCTCCTCATCTCGGAAAGAACTGCCATCTCTCAGGTGCCTTCCTGCGCTTATTCCCTTTCCATGCACCTACCCATCCATATAAGAGAGAAATAAAGAGATCTGTATTTAATTAGTGCTATTCACCATGAACATGTGCTCAAAGCCCGAAGCCCGTACTTCCCCTTTGCTGGCCTTAGGTGCACTTGCCCTACTCCTCAACCCAAGGCTGTGTGGAAGTGCTGCGAGAGTGAGAGAAGTAGCTCTGGTGGTGGGTTGCTGCAGCCCTGCTGGGATGATTGCGGCCTAGAACCTCTGGGGGCAGGGTCCCGAGATGTCCCTGCAACAGCTGGAGCCACACCTGGCAGTGGAATGGCTGCCAACACCGGGCCCACTCCCAGGCACAAACCTCCTGAATCCTTCGATGAGCCCGGCTGGAGTGGGAGGTTGTTCAGACACTGAGCGGTTGGCCCCTCACTGGAACGTTCTCCTGCCATGTCTCGGGTCCTGGTTGACCCAGCTGGATGAGTCACGGGCTGCATAAGGGACTGTCTGTAGAGTGTCCAAGGTCTCAATGGCACCAGTCACAGTGCTTATTGTTCTTCATTTGTTCCCTCGCTGGTCTGGGGCTCCCCTGCAGATAGCCATGAAGATGCCGCTCCTTCCTTGGTGCCCTGTATTTGAGTAAATCGCTCATGCATGACTGCAGTGATGTCAGAGCTTGCTGCTTCTACATTACCTTCCTTCTGAAGGCAGCCCAGTATAACACCAAACCATTGCCCCTACATTTATAATGGCAATTTTGTATGTAAACAGCTGGCCGTTACAATGTAGTTGCAGGCCTCTTGCCTCTAGATGGTGTGCTAGCGCACCTCCTGTTCCCATTGCAGGCATATGGGAAAAAAGCGGGGGAATGATTGAATTTTTTGAAGAATGGACAGGGGAATGTCTATGGATGATATTTATATGGACTTCCAGAAAGTATCCAATAAATTCCCTCGTAAGAGACTGCTAGCTAAAGTTGAAGCTCATGAAATTGAAGGCAAATTGTTGAACTGGTTAGGAAATTGGCTGAGTAGCAGGAGACAGAGAATAGGGATAATGGGCAGGTACTCTAATTGGCAGGATGTGACTAGTGGCGTCCCACAGGGATCTGTGTTGGGGCCTCAACTATTCTCATGGATTGAGAATTGGTTAACAGACAGAAAACAAAGAGTAGGGATAAACGGGTCTTTTTCAGGATGGCAGGCTGTGACTAGTGGGGTACCGCAAGGATCGGTGCTTGGGCCCCAGCTATTCACAATATATATCAATGATTTGAATGAGGGGACTAAATGTAACATTTCCAAATTTGCTGATGATACAAAGCTAGGTGGCAGTGTCAGTTGCAAAGAGGATGTGAAGAGGCTTCAAGGGGATCTCGACAGGCGTAGTGAGTGGACGAGAACATGGCAGATGAAATATAATGTGGATAAATGTGAAGTTATCCACTTTGGTAGAAAAAACAGAAAGGCAGAGTATTTCCTAATTGGTGAAAGATTGGGGAATGCAGATGCTCAAAGGGACTTGGGTGTCCTTGTACATGAGTCACTGAAAGTGAATGTGCAGGTGCAACAAGCCATTAGGAAGGCAAATGGTATGCTGGCCTTCATTACAAGAGGATTTGAGTACAGGAGTAAAGAAGTCTTACTCCAATTATATAGGGCTTTGGTGAGACCACACCTGGAGTACTGTGTACAATTTTGGTCTCCTTACCTAAGGAAGGATATACTTGCCATAGAGGGAGTGCAACAAAGGTTCACGAGATTGATTCCTGGGATGGCGGGACTGTCGTATGAGAAGAGATTGAGTAAACTAGGCCTGTATTCTCTTGAATTCAGAAGAATGAGAGGGGATCTCATTGAAGCATACAAAATTATTACAGGGCTTGATAGGATGGATGCTGGGAGAATGTTTCCCTTAGCTGGGGAGTCTAGAACCAGGGGCCACAGCCTCAAGATAAAGGGTAGGCCATTCAGGACTGAGATGAGAAGAAATTTCTTCACACAGAGGGTGGTGAATCTTTGGAATTCTCTACCTCAGAGGGCTGTGGAGGCTCAGTCATTGGGTATATTCAAAACAGAAGTCGATAGATTTCTGACTAGTAAGGGGATCAAGGGATATGGCGATAGGGTCGGTGAATGGAGTTGAGGCAGAAGATCAGCCATGATCTCATTGCATGGCGGAGCAGGCTCGAAGGGCCGAATGGCCTACTCCTGCTCCAATTTCTTATGTTCTTATGTTCTTATTCACCATATGTATTAATGACTTAGATGATGGGATATTGAGCCACATATCCAAGTTTTCCGATGACACAAAGATAGGCGGCATTGTAAGCAGTATGAATGGAAGCATAAGATTACAAAGACATACTAATAGATTAAGTGAATGGGCAAAACAGTGGCAAATGGTTTTCAATATAGGCAAGTGTGAGGTCATCCACTTTGGATCTAAAAAGGATAAATTAGAGAATTTTCTAAAGGGTGAAAAGCTAGAAACAGCGGAGGTCCAAAGAGACTTGGGGGTTCAGCTACACAGATTATTAAAATGTCATGAACAGGTACAGAAAATAATCAAAAAGGTAAATGGAATGCTGGCCTTTATATCTAGAGGACTAGAATACAAGGGGGTAGAAGTTATGCTGCAGCTATACAAAGCCCTGGTTAGATCACACCTGGAGCACTGTGAGCTGTTCTGGGCACCACACCTTAGGAAGGATATATTGGCCTTGGAGGGATTGCAACATAGATTTATCAGAATGATACCTGGACTCCAAGGGTTAAGTTACGAGGCGCGATTACACAAATTAGGGTTGTATTCCCTGGAATTTAGAAGGTTAAGGGGTGATCTGATTAAAGCTTTCAAGATATTACAGGGAACTGATAGGGTAGATGGAGAGAAACTATTTCCACTGGTTGGGGAGTCTAGGACTAGGAGACATAGCCTTAAAGTTCGAGCCAGGCCTTTCAGTGAAGTTAGGAAACACTTCTACAAGTAAAGGGTGGCAGAAGTTTGTGGTGTGGGAGGAAAGGGTTTTGATTGATGGGGCACTGGCACCAGTACTCGGGAAAGAGGGAGCTGTTCAGTTGGGACGGGCTGGGAGCAGTGTCCTGGTGAATCGAATAACTTGGGCTGTAGATAGGGCTTTAAACTAAAAGGGGGGAGGGGTCAGAGAAAAGTCAAGGCAATGGAGCAGTGCAGCAATTTGGGTAAAGATAAGCAGAGTGTGACAGGAAGGGACAGAGATTCTAACAGTAATAGTACATCAGCGAATAAGGTGAAAGCAGGGAATAATGATAAAAAGTTAAAATTAAATGCTCTTTATCTGAATGCACGAAGCATTCATAACAAGATAGATGAATTAATGGCACAAATAGAGATAAATGGGTTTAATCTAATAACCATTACAGAGATGTGATTGCAAGGTGACCAAGGTTGGAACTAAATATTCCAGGGTACTTGACATTTTGAAAAGACAGAGAGAATGGAAAAGGAGGGGGGTAGGATGACATAAGGATAGTAGCGAGAAATGATCTTAGCTCAGAAGGTCAGGAAGTTGAATCAGTATGGGTGGAGATAAGCAATAACAAGGAGCAGAAAACACTAGTGGGATTAGTTTATAGGCGCCCTAACAGTAGCTATACCGTTGGACAGAGTATTAATCAAGAAATAATAGGAGCTTGTAAAAGAGGTAATGCAATAATCATGGGGGACTTTAATCTTCATATAGACTAGGCAAATCAAATTGGCAAAGGTAGTCTGGAGGACGGGTTCCTGGAATGCATACGAACATACGAATTAGGAGCAGGAGTAGGCCACTCGGCCCTTCGAGCCTGCTCCACCATTCAATAAGATCATGGCTGATCCGATTACTCCACATTCCCGCCTACCCCCGATAACTTTTCACCCCCTTGTTTACCAAGAATCTATTTACCTCTGCCTTAAAAATATTCAAAGACTCTGCTTCCATCGCCCTCTGAGGAAGAGAGTTCCAAAGACTCACGACCCTCTGTGAGAAAAAAATTCGTCTCATCTCTGTCTTAAATGGGCGACCCCTTATTTTTAAACAGTGACCCCTAGTTCTAGATTCTCCCACAAGAGGAAACATCCTCTCCACATCCACCCTGTCCAGACCCCTCAGGATCTTATATGTTTCAATCAAGTCACCTCTTACTCTTCTAAACTCCAGCAGATACAAGCCTAGCCTGTCCAACCTTTCCTCATAAGACAACCCGCCCATTCCAGGTATTAGTCTAGTAAACCTTCTCTGAACTGCCTCCAACGCATTTACATCCTTCCTTAAATAAGGAGACCAATACTGTACACAGTACTCCAGATATGGTCTCACCAATGCCCTGTATAACTGAAGCATAACCTCCCTACTTTTGTATTCAATTTCCCTCTCAATAAACAATAATATTCTATTAGCTTTCCTAATTACTTGCTGTACCTGTATAGTAACTTTTTGCGATCCATGCACTAGGACACCCAGATCCCTCTGCATCTCAGAGCTCTGCAATCTCTCACCATTTAGATAATATGCTTCTTTTTTATTCTTCCTGCCAAAATGGACAGCTTCACATTTTCCCACATTATACTCCATTTGCCAGATCTTTGCCCACTCACTTAATCTATCTATATCCCTTTGTAGCCTCCTTATGTCCTCTTCACAATTTACTTTCCTACCTATCTTTGTCTCATCAGCAAATTTAGCAACCATATCTTCGGTCCCTTCATCCAAGTCATTTATATAAATTGTAAAAAGTTGAGGCCCCAGCACTGATCCCTGTGGCACACCACTCGTTACATCTTACCAATCAGAAAATTACCCATTTATGCCTACTCTCTGTTTCCTGTTAGCTAGCCACTCTTCTATCCATGCCAATATGTTACCCCCTACACCATGAGCTTTCATTTTCCGCAATAACCTTTGATGTGGCACCTTATCAAATGCCTTCTGGAAATCTAAGTGCAGTACATCCACCAGTTCCCCTTTATCCACAGCACATGTTATTTCCTCAAAGAAGTCCAATAAATTGGTTAAACATGATTTCCCTTTCACAAAACCATGTTGACTCTGCCTGATTACTTTGAACTTTTCTAAATGCCCTGCTATAACGTCTTTAATAATAGCTTCTAACATCTTCCCTATGACAGATATTAAGCTAACTGGACTGTAGTTTCCTGCTTTCTGTCTCCCTCCCTTTTTGAATAAAGGAGTTACATTCGCTATTTTCCAATCTAATGGAACCTTCCCCGAATCTAGGGAATTTTGGAAAATTAAAACCAACGCATCAACTATCTCATTGGCCACTTCTTTTAAGACCCTAGGATGAAGTCCATCAGGACCTGGGGACCTGTCAGCCCGCAGCTCCAACAATTTGCTCAGTACCACTTCCCTGGTGATTATAATTTTCTTGAGTTCCTCCCTCCCTTCCATTTCCTGATTTACAGCTATTTCTGGGATGTTACTTGTATCCTCTATAGTGAAAACCGATGCAAAATACCTGTTCAATTCAACTGCCATCTCCTTATTTTCCATTATTAATTCCCCAGACTCACTTTTTATAGGACCAATGCTCACTTTGTTAAATCTTTTCTTTTTTAAATATCTATAGAAACTCTTACTATCTGTTTTTATATTTCTAGCTAGCTTTCTCTCGTACTGTAATTTTTCTCTCTTTATTA
This sequence comes from Squalus acanthias, assembly GCA_030390025.1. Classification (NCBI taxonomy): domain Eukaryota; kingdom Metazoa; phylum Chordata; class Chondrichthyes; order Squaliformes; family Squalidae; genus Squalus; species Squalus acanthias. Next base: position 132,937 of record JASTWF010000438.1, read on the forward strand.
ATCTTTTAGTCATTCTTTGCTGTTTTTTATATTCTGTCCAATCTTCTGACCTGCCACCCATCTTTGCGCAATTATATGCTTTTTCTTTAAGTTTAATACTATCTCTAACTTTTTTAGTTAACCACGGATGGTGGGTCCTCCCCTTGGAATTTTTCTTTCTTGTTGGAATGTATATATTCTGTGTATTTTGAAATATCCCCTTAAATGTCTGCCACTGCAACTCTATTGACCTATCCCTTAACCTAATTTGCCAGTTCACTTTAGCTAGCTCTGCTTTCATGCCCTCATAATTGCCCTTACTTAAGTTTAAAATACTAGTCTTGGACCCACTCTTCTCTCTCTCAAACTGAATGTAAAATTCAATCATATTATGATTGCTGCTACCTAGGGGCACATTCACTATGAGGTCATTAATTAATCCTATCTTGTTGCACAATACCAGGTCTAGTCTAGCCTGCTCTCTGGTTGGCTCCAGAACGTGCTGTTACATAGAACATAGAACAGTACAGCACAGTACAGGCCCTTCGGCCCTCGATGTTGTGCCGAGCATTGTCCGAAACCAAGATCAAGCTATCCCACTCCCTATCATTCTGGTGTGCTCCATGTGCTTATCCAATAACCGCTTGAAAGTTCCTAAAGTGTCCGACTCCACTATCACAGCAGGCAGTCCATTCCACACCCCAACCACTCTCTGAGTAAAGAATCTACCTCGGACATCCCTTCTATATCTCCCCCCATGCACCTTATAGTTATGCCCCCTTGTAACAGCTACATCCACCCGAGGAAATAGTCTCTGAACATCCACTCTATCTATCCCCCTCATCATCTTATAAACCTCTATTAAGTCGCCTCTCATCCTCCTCCGCTCTAAAGAGAAAAGCCCTAGCTCCCTCAATCTTTCCTCATAAGACCTCCCCCCCAAACCAGGCAGCATCCTGGTAAATCTCCTTTGCACTCTTTCCAATGCTTCCACGTCCTTCCTATAGTGAGGTGACCAGAACTGCACACAATATTCCAAATGTGGTCTCACCAAGGTCCTGTACAGTTGCAGCATAACCTCACGGTTCTTAAACTCAAACCCTCTGTTAATAAACGCCAACACACCATAGGCCTTCTTTACTGCTCTATCCACTTGAGTGGCAACTTTCAGAGATCTGTGGATATGAACTCCCAGATCCCTCTGTTCCTCCACGTTCCTCAGAACCCTGCCGTTGACCCTGTAATCGTTATTCAAATTTGCCCTACCAAAATGAATCACCTCGCACTTATCAGGGTTAAATTCCATCTGCCATTTTTCAGCCCAGCTCTGCATCCTATCAATGTCTCTTTGCAGCCGACAACAGCCCTCCACCTCATCCACTACTCCACCAATCTTGGTGTCATCAGCAAATTTACTGATCCACCCTTCAGTCCCCTCCTCCAAGTCATTGATAAAAATCACAAACAGCAGAGGACCCAGCACCGACCCCTGTGGCACACCGCTGGTAACTGGTCTCCAGTCCGAAAATTTTCCATCCACCACCACCCTCTGCCTTCTATGAGATAGCCAGTTGCTTATCCAATCGGCCAAATTTCCCTCTATCCCACAACTCCTTACTTTCTTCATGAGCCGACCATGGGGAACCTTATCAAACGCCTTACTAAAATCCATGTATACGACATCAACTGCTCTACCTTCATCTACACACTTAGTTACCTCCTCAAAGAATTCAATCAAATTTGTTAGGCAAGACTTACCCTTCACGAATCCGTGTTGACTATCCCGGATTAAGTTGCATCTTTCCAAATGGTCATAAATCCTATCCCTCAGGACCTTTTCCATTATCTTACCAACCACCGAAGTAAGACTAACCGGCCTATAATTACCAGGGTCATTCCTATTTCCTTTCTTGAAGAGAGGAACAACATTCGCCACTCTCCAGTCCTCTGGCACCATCCCCTTGGACAGTGAGGACCCAAAGATCAAAGCCAAAGGCTCTGCAATCTCCTCCCTTGCCTCCCAAAGAATCCTAGGATATATCCCATCTGGCCCAAGGGACTTATCGACCCTCAGGTTCTTCAAAATTGCTAAAACATCTTCCCTCAGAACATCTACCTCCTCCAGCCTATCCACCTTTATCACACTCTCATCCTCAAAAACATGGCCTCTCTCCTCGGTGAACACTGACGAAAAGTATTCATTCATCACCTCTCCTATCCCTTCTGACTCCATGCACAAGTTCCCACTACTGTCCTTGACCGGCCCTACCCTCACCCTGGTCATTCTTTTATTTCTCACATAAGAGTAAAAGCCTTGGGGTTTTCCTTGATCCGACCCACCAAGGACTTCTCATGCCCCCTCCTAGCTCTCCTAAGCTCTTTTTTTAGCTCATTCCTTGCTACCTTGTACCCCTCAATCGACCCAACTGAACCTTGTTTTCTCATCCTTACATACGCTTCCTTTTTCCTCTTGACTAGACTTTCAACCTCTTTTGTGAACCATGGTTCTCTCACTCGGCCATTTCCTCCCTGCCTGACAGGGACATACCTATCAAGGACACGCAGTAATTGCTCCATGAAAAAGCTCCACTTTTCGTTTGTGCCTTTCCCTGATAGTTTCTGTTCCCATCTTATGCTCCCTAATTCTTGCCTAATCGCATCATAATTACCCCTCCCCCAATTATAAACCCTGCCCTGCCGTATGGCCCTATCCCTCTCCATTGCAATAGTGAAAGTTACCGAATTGTGGTCACTATCTCCAAAGTGCTCTCCCACATACAAATCAAACACTTGGCCCGGTTCATTACCCAGTACCAAATCCAATGTGGCCCCACCTCTTGTCGGCCTATCCACATATTGTGTCAGGAAACCCTCCTGCACACACTGTGCAAAAACTATCCCATCCGAACTGTTTGACCTATAAAGGTTCCAATCAATATTTGGAAAGTTGAAGTCACCCATGACAACTACTCTGTGACCTCCATACCTATTCATAATCTGCTTTGCAATTTCTTCCTCCACATCTCTATTACTATTTGGGGGCCTGTAGAAAACTCCTAACAACGTGACCGCTCCTTTCCTATTTCTAACTTCAGCCCATATTACCTCAGACGGCAGATCCCCCTCGAACTGCCTTTCTGCCGCTGTTAAACTATCCTTGATTAACAATGCTACTCCTCCACCTTTCTTACCACCTTCCCTACTCTTACTGAAACATCTATACCCCGGAACTTCCAACAACCATTCCTGTCCCTGTTCTAACCATGTCTCCGTAATGGCCACCACATCGTAGTCCCAAGTACCAATCCACGCTCCAAGTTCTCCTACCTTATTCCGGATGCTCCTTGCATTGAAGTAGACACACTTCAAGCCACCTTCCTGTCTGCCGGTACATTCCTGCGACCTTGATACCCTCCTCAGTACCTCCCTACACTCACCACTGGCTCCTGGACTGCAGCCCTTTTTCCCATCCCCCTGACAAATTAGTTTAAACCCCCCCGAAGAGCCGTAGCAAATTTCCCTCCCAGGATATTGGTGCCCCTCTGGTTCAGGTGCAAACCGTCCTGTTTGTACGGGTCCCACCTTCCCCAGAATGTGCTCCAATTATCCACATAACTGAAACACTCCCCCCTACACCATCCCTGCAGCCACGTGTTTATCTGCACTCTCTCCCTGTTCCTCAACTCGCTAGCACGTGGCACCGGCAACAAACCAGAGATTACAACATGGTTTGTACTGGCTCTCAGCTTCCAACCTAGCTCCCTAAATTCCTGTTTTAAATCCCCGTCCCTTCTCCTACCTATGTCGTTGGTACCGATGTGTACCACGACTTGTGATTGTTCCCCCTCCCCCTTGAGGATTCTGAAAACACGGTCCGAGACGTCACGGACCCTGGCACCCGGGAGGCAACATACCATCCGTGAGTCTCTTTTGCTGCCACAGAACCTCCTATCTGTCCCTCTGACTATTGAGTCCCCAATAACTATTGCTCTCCTGCTCTCCCCCTTTCCCTTCTGAGCCACAGGGACGGACTCAGCGCCGGAGATCCGGTCACCGTGGCTTACCACTGGTAGGTCGTCCCCCTCAACAGTATCCAAAGCGGTATACTTGTTACTGAGGGGAATAACCACAGAGGATCCCTGCACTGACTGCTTCCTCCTAGCCCCTCTCACCGTCACCCATCTATCTTCATTCTTTGGAGTAACTACATCCCTGAAGCTTCTATCTATGACCACCTCTGCCTCCCGAATGATCCGAAGTTCATCCAGCTCCAGCTCCAGTTCCCTAACGCGGTTTTCGAGGAGCCTGGAGATGGGTGCACTTCCCACAGGTGTAATCAGCAGGGACACCGACGGCGTCCCTCACCTCAAACATTCTGCAGGACATTCTGTTGTAAGAAACTATCCTGAAAACATTCCATGAACTCCTCATCAATGCTACCTTTGTCCATCTGATTTTTCCAGTCTATATGCAGATTAAAATCCCCCATGATTATTGTCGTACCCTTCTGACAAGCTCCCATTATTTCTTCCTTTATACTCCATCCTACCATGTGGTTACTGTTAGGGGGCCTGTACACCACTCCCACAAGTGACTTCTTGCCTTTATTATTTCTCATCTTTACCCAGACCACTTCTACATCCTGGTTTCCTGAACTTAGGTCATCCCTCTCTATTGTGCTAATACCATCATTAATTAACAGAGCCACCCCTCCACCTTTTCCCACCTTCCTGTCCTTCCTAAATGTCATGTACCCTTCAATATTCAGGTCCCAATCTATGTCATCCTGCAGCCATGTTTCTGTAATGGCTATCAGATCATATTTATTTATTTCTATTTGCGCTATCAGTTCATCTGTTTTGTTTTGAATGCTACGTGCATTCAGATGCAGAGCCTTTAGTTTTGTCCTTTTATTATTTTTGTAACCTCTAGCCTTATCTGTTGATTTACTCTTAGATTTGTACTCTCTATCCCTTCCTGTCACAGTCTGTTTATCATTTCCCATATTAATACCTTTCTCTATTGCCTTGTCTCTAATCTTTGAATTACTACATCTTCCCAAATTTGATCCCATGCCCCCAATATTTAGTTTAAAGCCCTCTCTACCGCCCTAGTTATACGACTCGCCAGAACACTGGTCCCAGCATGGTTCAGGTGAAGACCATCACAACGATACAGATCCCACTTTCCCCAGTACTGGTGCCAGTGCCCCAGGAATTGAAACCCATTTCTCCCACACCAGTCTTTGAGCCACGCATTCATCTCTCTAATTTTATTTACCCTATGCCAATTTGCTCGTGGCTCAGGTAATAATGCAGACATTATTACCCTTGAGGTTCTGCTTTTTAATTTAGCCCCTAGCTGCTCATACTCTCTTAGCAGAACCTCTTTCCTAGTTCTACCTATGTCGTTGGTATCTACATGGACCATGACCACTGGCTCCTCCCCCTTCCACTGCAAGTTCCTCTCCAGCCCAGAGCAAATGTCCCGAACTCTGGCACCAGGCAGGCAACACAGCCATCTGGACTCTCGCTCTTGGCCACAGAGAACTGTATCTATCCCCCTGACTATGCTGTCCCCAATTACCACTACATTCCTATTAACTCCCCCCGCTTGAATCGCTTCCTGTACCTTGGTGCCATGGTCAGTTTGCTCATCCACCCTGCAGCCACCGCTTTCATCCATACAGGCCACAAGAACCTCAAACCTGTTGGACAATTGCAAAGGCTGAGGCTCCTCCACCTCCTGGGTCCCCATACCTGCCTCACTCGCAGTTACATCCTCCTGTCCCTGACCACTGACCAAATCAGAAGACCCTATCCTAAGGGGTGTGACTGCCTCCTGAAATAAAGTGTCCAGGTAACTTTGCCCCTCCCTGATGCATCGCAGTGTCCGCAGCTCGGCCTCCAGTTCATCAACTCTGAGCCGAAGCTCCTCAAGCCGCAGACACTTACTGCAGACGTGTTCGTCCTGGATCACACTGGCGTCCAGGAGCTCCCACATACTGCAGTCACAACACATCACCTGCCCTGCCATCTTTATTGAGTCTTAATTTATTTATTTTTATTAATAACCCTACTACACCGAATAAGATTTATTACTGCTAGTAAACTAGTACTAATGAAACCTTACAATTACTAATACATTTCCTGAGCTTTAAAAGATAAGGGAAGTGAGCAAAATACTCACCAACCAATCACTTACCCTTTTCCCTGTGATGTCACCTTTTATTTTTCTCCAAATGCGGTTGGGGGTGTCACAGAGCCGAGCTCCCGCTGGTTCTCTGTCCCCTCTTGTGCAGCTTTTTAACTCCTGCTCTCCTGGAAGCTGACAAAGATAGAAAAAGAAAGGAACACCTCCCGCCCCGAACTCCCTCACTCACCAAACTCGCAGCTTTACACTCTGTTCTGAGCTGCACTCCGTGACAAACTGCACTCTCTCTCTCTATATCTGACCCGCACTTTCTCAATTGCCCCTCTCGTTCTCTCTATCTGCCCCCCTCACTCTCTCTATCTGCTCTCTCTCTATCTACCCGTCTCTTTGTCTCTATTACCCTCTCTATTCAAGACAGTTTCCTAGAACAATACATTGTGTAATGTGACAGGGCTAATTAGTAATCTCATAGTAAAGTATCCTCTGGGGAAGAGTGATCATAATTTGATAGAATTTCACATTGAGTTTGAGAGTGACATAGTTAAGTCCGAAACTAGAGTTTTAAAATTAAATAAAGCCAATTACATAGGTATGAGGGGCGAGTTAGCTAAGATAGTTTGGGAGATTAGATTAAAAGTTATGATGGTTGATAAGCAGCAGCAAACATTTAAAGAAATATTCCAAAATTCTCAACTAATGTACATTCCATTGAGAATTAAAAATGCTCTCACTATCTGCCACTCTCTCTCTCTCTGCCTCTCTCGATCTGTCCCTCTCTCGATCTATCCTTTCTCTCTATCTGCCCCCTCTCTCTCTATCTGCCCATCTCTCTATATCTGCCCCACTCACTATATATCTGCCCTCTCTCTCTACCTGCCCATCTCTCTATATCTGCCTCTTTCTCTCTCTATTGCCTTTCTCTCTCTATCTGCCCCTCTCTCGCTCTCTACCTGCCCCCTCGCTATCTATCTATCGGACCCCCCTCTCTCTCTATTGCCTCTCTCTCTGTCTGCCCCTCTCACTCTCTCTATCTGCCCCCTCTCTGCCCTCTCTCTCTATCTGTGTATCTCTCAATCTACTGCCCCCTCTCACTATCTACTGCCCCTCACTCTATCTGTGCCTCTCTCTATCTGCCCTCTCTCTCTATCTGCCCATCTCTCTCTCTATCTGCCTCTCTGTCTCTCTATATATATATATATATATATATATATATACACACACACCTCTCTCTCTAGCGGCCGCTCGCTCTTTCTATTTCCCCCTCTCTGTTGTCCCTCTCTCTCTCTATATCTGACCTGCACTTTCTCAATTGCCCTTCTCGTTCTCTCTATCTGACCATCTCTCTCTCTATTGCCACCTCACTCTCTCTATCTCTCTCTCTATATCTGACCCGCTCTCTCTCTATTGCCCCTCTCACTCTATCTGCCCTCTCTCTCTATCTGCCCACTCTCTATCAGCCCATCTCTCTCTCTATTGCCCCCTCACTCTCTCTATCTGCTCTCTCTATCTACCCATCTCTTTCTCTCTATTGCCACCTTCTCTCTCTCTATTGGCCCTCTCTCTATCTCTCTCCCTCTATCTGCTCTCTCTCCCTCTCTATCTGCCCTCTCTCTCTCTATCTGCCCCTCCTTCTCCCTATCTGCCCCCTCTCTCTCTCTGTTGCCCCCTCTATCTCTATCTGCCCTTTCTCTCTATATCTGATCCGCTCTCTCTCTATTGCCCCTCTCGCTCTCTCTATCTGCCCATCTCTCGCTCTCTATTGCCCCTCTCGCTCTCTCTATCTGCCCATCTCTCGCTCTCTATTGCCCCTCTCGCTCTCTCTATCTGCCCATCTCTCGCTCTCTATTGCCCCTCTCGCTCTCTATCTGCCCATCTCTCGCTCTCTATTGCCCCTCTCGCTCTCTCTATCTGCCCATCTCTCGCTCTCTATTGCCCCTCTCACTCTCTCTATCTGCCCATCTCTCTCTATTGCCCCTCTCATTCTATCTGCCCCCTCTCTCTCTATTGAGCCTCTCTCTTTCTCTATCTGTCCTCTCTCTTGATCAGCTCATCTCTCTTTCTCTACTGCCTCGCTCTCTCTATCTGCCCCTCTCTCTATCTGCTGCTCTCTCTATCTGCCCCTCTCTCTCTATCTGTCCTCTCTCTCTATTGCCCCTCTCTCTCTCGATCAGCCCATCTCTCGCTCTTTATCTGCCTCTCTCTCTTGCCTCTCTCTATCTGCCTCTCTCTCTCTCGATTGCCTCTCTCTCTATTGCCTCTCTCTCTTCTGCCTCTCCCTCTCTCTCTATTGCCTCTCTCTCTCTATCTGCCCCCCTCTCTCTCTCTATCTGCGTCTCCCTCTCTCTCTTGCCTCTCTCTATCTGTCCCCCTCTCTTTATTGCCTCTCTCTCTCTCTCTATTGCCTCTCTCTCTCTATTGCCTCTCTCTCTCTATTGCCTCTCTCTATCTGCGTCTCCCTCTCTCTCTCTATCTGCCCCCTCTCCCTCTCTATCAGCCCCCCCTCTCTCTATCTGCCTCTCTCTCTATTTCCTCTCTCTCTCTCTTTATTGCCTCTCTCTATCTGCACCTCTCTCTATCTGCCCCCTCTCTCTCTATTGTCTCTCTCTTTCTCTATCTGCCCTCTCTCTCTCACTCTATCTGCCTCCTCTCTCTCTCTCTATCTGCCCCTCCGGCTCTATCTCTATCTGCCTCTCTCTCACTCGCCATCTGCCCTCTCTCTCTCTCTCTATCTGCCCCCTCTCTCTCTATCTATCTGCCCCTCTCTCTCTCTCTTTCTATCTGACCCCTCTCTCTCGCTCTCTATTGCCTCTCCCTCTCTCTATCGGCCTCCTCCCTCTCTCTCTATCTATCTGCCCCTCTCTCTCTCTTTCTATCTGCCCCCCCCTCTCTCTCTCTCTCTCTCTATTGCCTCTCTCTCTATCGGTCTCTCTCTATCTGCCCTCTCTCTCTCTCTTTATCTGCCCTTCTCTCTCTATCTGCCCCCTCTCTCTCTATCTGCCCCCTCTCTCTCTATCTGCCCACACTCTCTCTCTCGCTATCTGCCTCCTCTCTCTCTTTATCTACCCTTTCTCTCTCTATTGCCCCCTCCCTCTCTCTATCTGCTCTCTCTCTCTCTATCTACCTATCTCTTTCTCTCTATTGCCCCCTTCTCTCTCTCTATTGGCCCTCCCTCTCTTTCTGCCCCTGTCTCTACCTCTCTATCTGCCCTCTCTCTATCTGCCCCTCTTACTCCCTATCTGCCCCCCCTCTCTCTCTGTTGCCCCCTCTATCTCTATCTGCCCTTTCTCTCTATATCTGACCCGCTCTCTCTCTATTGCCCCTCTGGCTCTCTCTATCTGCCCATCTCTCTCTCTATTGTCCATCTCTCTCTATTTGCCCCTCTCATTCTATCTGCCCCCTCTCTCTCTATGGTGCCTTTCCCTTTCTCTATCTGTCCTCTCTCTCGATCAGCCCATCTCTCTCTTTCTCTACTGCCTCGCTCTCTATCTGTCTCTCTCTATCTGCTGCTCTCTCTATCTGCCCCCTCTCTCGCTCTCTATTGCCTCTCTCTCTCTATCTGCCTCTCTCTCTCTCTATTGCCTCTCTCTCTATCTGCCCCACTCCCTCTCTCTCTCCATTGCCTCTCTCTCTATCTCTATCTGCCCTCTCTCTCTCTCGCCTCTCTCTCTCTATTGTCTCTCTCTCTCTTTCTGCCCCCTCTCTCTCTCTATGGTCTCTCTCTATCTATCTGCCCCTCTCTCTCTCTATCTGCCCACTCTCTCTTTCTATCTGCCCCCCCTCTCTCTCTCTATCTACCCCTCTCTCTCTATCTGTCCCCTCTCTCTCTCTATCTGCCCCTCTCTCTCTATCTGCCCACACTCTCTTTCTATCTGCCCCCTCTCTCTCTCTCTTTCTGCCTCCTCTCTCTCTCTCTCTATCTGCCCTCTCTCTCTCTATCTGCCCTCTCTCTCTCTATCTGCCCTCTCTCTCTCTCTATCTGCCCTCTCTCTCTCTCTATCTGCCTCCTCTCTCTCTATCTGCCTCCTCTCTCTCTATCTGCCCTCTCTCTCTCTATCTCCCCTCTCTCTCTCTATCTGCCCCCCCCTCTCTCTATCTGCCCTCTCTCGCTCTATCTGCCTCCTCTCTCTCTCTATCTGCCCTCTCTCTCTCTATCTGCCCTCTCTCTCTATCTGGCTCCTCTCTCTCTCTATCTGCCTCCTCTCTCTCTCTATCTGCCTCCTCTCTCTCTCTATCTGCCTCCTCTCTCTCTTTATCTGCCTCCTCTCTCTCTCTATCTGCCTCCTCTCTCTCTCTATCTGCCCTCTCTCTCTCTATCTGCCCTCTCTCTCTATCTGGCTCCTCTCTCTCTCTATCTGCCTCCTCTCTCTCTCTATCTGCCTCCTCTCTCTCTCTATCTGCCTCCTCTCTCTCTTTATCTGCCCCCTCTCTCTCTATCTGCCTCCTCTCTCTCTCTATCTGCCTCCTCTCTCTCTCTATCTGCCCCCTCTCTCTCTATCTGCCCTCTCTCTCTCTATCTGCCCTCTCTCTCTCTATCTGCCCTCTCTCTCTCTATCTGCCCTCTCTCTCTCTCTCTATTGCCTCTCTCTCTCTATCTGCCTCCTCTCTCTCTCTATCTGCCTCCTCTCTCTCTATCTGTCCACTCTCTCTTTCTATCTGCCCTCTCTCTATCTGCCTCCTCTCTCTCTCTCTAATTGCCCCCTCTCTCTCTATTGCCCCTCTCGCTCTCTCTATCTGCCTATCTCTCGCTCTCTATTGCCCCTCTCGCTCTCTCTATCTGCCCATCTCTCTCTATTGCCCCTCTCGCTCTCTCTATCTGCCCATCTCTCTCTATTGCCCCTCTCATTCTATCTGCCCCCTCTCTCTCTATTGAGCCTCTCTCATTCTCTATCTGTCCTCTCTCTTGATCAGCCCATCTCTCTTTCTCTACTGCCTCGCTCTCTATCTGCCCCTCTCTCTATCTGCTGCTCTCTCTATCAGCCCCTCTCTCTCTATCTGCCCCCTCTCTCTCTCTATCTGCCCCTCTCTCTCTATCTGCCCACACTCTCTTTCTATCTGCCCGCTCTCTCTCTCTCTCTATCTGCCTCCTCTCTCTCTCTATCTGCCCCCTCTCTCTCTCTCTTTCTGCCTCCTCTCTCTCTCTATCTGCCCTCTCTCTATCTATCTGCCCCCATCTCTCTCTATCTGCCCTCTCTCTCTTTCTGCCTCCTCTCTCTCTCTCTATCTATCTATCTGCCCCCTCTCTCTCTCTATTGCCTCTCTCTCTCTATCTGCCTCCTCTCTCTCTGTATCTGCCTCCTCTCTCTCTCTATCTGCCCCTCTCTCTCTATCTGCCCCCTCTCTCTCTTTCTATCTGCCCTCTCTCTCTCTATCTGCCCTCTCTCTCTATCTGCTTCCTCTCTCTCTCTCTATCTGCCCCCTCTCTCTCTATTGCCCCTCTCGCTCTCTCTATCTGCCTATCTCTCGCTCTCTATTGCCCCTCTCGCTCTCTCTATCTGCCCATCTCTCTCTATTGCCCCTCTCGCTCTCTCTATCTGCCCATCTCTCTCTATTGCCCCTCTCATTCTATCTGCCCCCTCTCTCTCTATTGAGCCTCTCTCATTCTCTATCTGTCCTCTCTCTTGATCAGCCCATCTCTCTTTCTCTACTGCCTCGCTCTCTATCTGCCCCTCTCTCTATCTGCTGCTCTCTCTATCTGCCCCTCTCTCTCTATCTGTCCTCTCTCTCTTGCCTCTCTCTATCTGCCTCTCTCTCGATTGCCTCTCTCTCTATTGCCTCTCTCTCTTCTGCCTCTCCCTTTTTCTCTCTATTGCCTCTCTCTCTCTATCTGCCCCCCTCTCTCTCTCTATCTGCCTCCTCTCTCTCTCTATTGCCTCTCTCTCTCTATCTGCCTCCTCTCTCTCTCTATCTGCCCCTCTCTCTCTCTATCTGCCCCTCTCTCTCTCTATCTGCCCCTCTCTCTCTATCTGCCCACTCTCTCTTTCTATCTGCCCTCTCTCTCTCTATCTGCCTCTCTCTCTCTATCTGCCCCCTCACTCTCTCTATCTGCCTGTCTCTCTCTCTATCTGCTCACTCTCTCTTTCTATCTGGCCCCCCTCTCTCTCTCTCTATCTGCTCACTCTCTCCCTCTATCTGCCTCCTCTCTCTCTATCTGCCCACTCTCTCTTGATCTGCCCCCTCTCTCTATCTGCCTCTCTCTCTCTATCTGCCCCCTCACTCTCTCTATCTGCCTCCTCTCTCTCTCTCTATCTGCCCCCTTCTCTCTATTGCCCCTCTCGCTCTCTCTATCTGCCTATCTCTCGCTCTCTATTGCCCCTCTCGCTCTCTCTATCTGCCCATCTCTCTCTATTGCCCCTCTCATTCTATCTGCCCCCTCTCTCTCTATTGAGCCTCTCTCATTCTCTATCTGTCCTCTCTCTTGATCAGCCCATCTCTCTTTCTCTACTGCCTCGCTCTCTATCTGCCCCTCTCTCTATCTGCCCCTCTCTCTCTATCTGTCCTCTCTCTCTTGCCTCTCTCTATCTGCCTCTCTCTCGATTGCCTCTCTCTCTTCTGCCTCTCCCTTTCTCTCTCTATTGCCTCTCTCTCTCTATCTGCCCCCCTCTCTCTCTCTATGTCTCCCTCTATCTTTATTGCCTCTCTCTCTCTCTCTCTATTGCCTCTCCCTCTCTCTCTATTGCCTCTCTCTCTCGCCTCTCTCTCTATCTGTCCCCCCTCTCTCTCTATTGCCTCTCTCTCTCTATTGCCTCTCTCTCTCTATCTGCGTCTCCCTCTCTCTCTTACTTCTCTCTCTCTATCTGTCCCCCCTCTCTCTTTATTGCCTCTCTCTCTCTCTCTATTGCCTCTCCCTCTCTATCTGCGTCTCCCTCTCTCTCTCTATTGCCTCTCCCTCTCTATCTGCCCCCCCCTCTCTATCTGCCTCTCTCTCTATTTCCTCTCTCTCTCTCTTTATTGCCTCTCTCTATCTGAACCTCTCTCTCTCTCTATTGCCTCTCTCTCTATATCTGCCCCCTCTCTCTCTTTCTATCTGCCCTCTCTCTCTCTATCTGCCCTCTCTCTCTCTGCCTCCTCTCTCTCTCTCTATCTGCCCCCTCTCTCTCTATTGCCCCTCTCGCTCTCTCTATCTGCCGATCTCTCGCTCTCTATTGCCCTACTCGCTCTCTCTATCTGCCCATCTCTCTCTATTGCCCCTCTCGCTCTCTCTATCTGCCCATCTCTCTCTATTGCCCCTCTCATTCTATCTGCCCCCTCTCTCTCTATTGAGCCTCTCTCATTCTCTATCTGTCCTCTCTCTTGATCAGCCCATCTCTCTTTCTCTACTGCCTCGCTCTCTATCTGCCCCTCTCTCTATCTGCTGCTCTCTCTATCTGCCCCTCTCTCTATCTGTCCTCTCTCTCTTGCCTCTCTCTATCTGCCTCTCTCTCGATTGCCTCTCTCTCTATTGCCTCTCTCTCTTCTGCCTCTCCCTTTCTCTCTCTATTGCCTCTCTCTCTCTATCTGCCCCCCTTTCTCTCTCTATCTGCCTCCTCTCTCTCTCTATTGCCTCTCTCTCTCTATCTGCCTCCCCTCTCTCTCTATCTGCCCCTCTCTCTCTATCTGCCCACTCTCTCTTTCTATCTGCCCTCTCTCTCTCTATCTGCCTCTCTCTCTCTATCTGCCCCCTCACTCTCTCTATCTGCCTCTCTCTATCTGCTCACTCTCTCTTTCTATCTGCCCCCCCTCTCTCTCGCTCTCTATCTGCTCACTCTCTCTCTATCTGCCTCCTCTCTCTATCTGCCCACTCTCTCTTGATCTGCCCCCTCTCTCTATCTGCCTCTCTCTCTCTATCTGCCCCCTCACTCTCTCTATCTGCCTCCTCTCTCTCTCTCTATCTGCCCCCTTCTCTCTATTGCCCCTCTCGCTCTCTCTATCTGCCTATCTCTCGCTCTCTATTGCCCCTCTCGCTCTCTCTATCTGCCCATCTCTCTCTATTGCCCCTCTCGCTCTCTCTATCTGCCCATCTCTCTCTATTGCCCCTCTCATTCTATCTGCCCCCTCTCTCTCTATTGAGCCTCTCTCATTCTCTATCTGTCCTCTCTCTTGATCAGCCCATCTCTCTTTCTCTACTGCCTCGCTCTCTATCTGCCCCTCTCTCTATCTGCTGCTCTCTCTATCTGCCCCTCTCTCTCTATCTGTCCTCTCTCTCTTGCCTCTCTCTATCTGCCTCTCTCTCGATTGCCTCTCTCTCTTCTGCCTCTCCCTTTCTCTCTCTATTGCCTCTCTCTCTCTATCTGCCCCCCTCTCTCTCTCTATGTCTCCCTCTATCTTTATTGCCTCTCTCTCTCTCTCTCTATTGCCTCTCCCTCTCTCTCTATTGCCTCTCTCTCTCGCCTCTCTCTCTATCTGTCCCCCCTCTCTCTCTATTGCCTCTCTCTCTCTATTGCCTCTCTCTCTCTATCTGCGTCTCCCTCTCTCTCTTACTTCTCTCTCTCTATCTGTCCCCCCTCTCTCTTTATTGCCTCTCTCTCTCTCTCTATTGCCTCTCCCTCTCTATCTGCGTCTCCCTCTCTCTCTCTATTGCCTCTCCCTCTCTATCTGCCCCCCCCTCTCTATCTGCCTCTCTCTCTATTTCCTCTCTCTCTCTCTTTATTGCCTCTCTCTATCTGAACCTCTCTCTCTCTCTATTGCCTCTCTCTCTATATCTGCCCCCTCTCTCTATCTGCCCCCTCTCTCTCTATTGTCTCTCTCTTTCTCTATCTGCCCTCTCTCTCTCACTCTATCTGCCCTCTCTCTCTCTCTCTCTCTATCTGCCCTCTCTCTCTCTCTCTATCTGCCCACACTCACTCTCTCGCTACCTGCCTCTTCTCTCTCTTTATCTACCCTTTCTCTCTCTATTGCCCCCTCCCTCTCTCTATCTGCTCTCTCTCTCTATCTACCCATCTCTTTCTCTCTATTGCCCCCTTCTCTCTCTCTATTGGCCCTCCCTCTCTATCTGCCCCTCTCTCTACCTCTCTATCTGCCCTCTCTCTCTCTATCTGCCCCCTCTCTCTCTCTGTTGCCCCCTCTATCTCTATCTGCCCTTTCTCTCTATATCTGACCCGCTCTCTCTCTATTGCCCCTCTCGCTCTCTCTATCTGCCCATCTCTCTCTCTCTCTATTGCCCCTCTCGCTCTCGCTATCTGCCCATCTCTCTCTATTTACCCCTCTCATTCTATCTGCCCCCTCTCTCTCTATGGTGCCTCTCTCTTTCTCTATCTGTCATCTCTCTCGATCAGCCCATCTCTCTCTTTCTCTACTGCCTCGCTCTCTATCTGTCCCTCTCTCTATCTGCCCCTCTCTCTCTCTATCTGCCCCTCTCTCGCTCTCTATTGCCTCTCTCTCTATCTGCCTCTCTCTCTCTCTATTGCCTCTCTCTCTATCTGCCCCACTCCCTCTCACTCTCTCCAATGCCTCTCTCTCTATCTCTATCTGCCCTCTCTCTCGCCTCTCTCTCTATTGTCTCTCTCTGTCTTTCTGCCCCCTCTCTCTCTCTATTGTCTCTCTCTATCTATCTGCCCCCTCTCTCTCTCTATTGCCTCTCTCTCTCTATCTGCCTCCTCTCTCTCTCTATCTGCCTCTCTCTCTCTCTATCTGCCACTCTCTCTCTATCTGCCACTCTCTCTTTCTATCTGCCCCCTCTCTCTCTCTCCAATGCCTCTCTCTCTATCTCTATCTGCCCTCTCTCTCGCCTCTCTCTCTATTGTCTCTCTCTTTCTGCCCCCTCTCTCTCTATTGTCTCTCTCTATCTATCTGCCCTCTCGCTCTCTCTATTGCCTCTCTCTCTCTATCTGCCTCCTCTCTCTCTCTCTATCTGCCCCCTCTCTCTCTCTCTATCTGCCCCCTCTCTCTCTCTATCTTCCTCCTCTCTCTCTCTATCTGCCCACTCTCTCTCTCTCTATCTGCCCTCTCTCTCTCTATCTGCCTCCTCTCTCTCTCTCTATCTGCCCTCTCTCTCTCTCTATCTGCCCCTCTCTCTCTCTCTATCTGCCCACTCTCTCTTTCTATCTGCCCCCCTCTCTCTCTCTATCTACCCCTCTCTCTCTATCTGTCCCCTCTCTCTCTCTATCTGCCCCTCTCTCTCTATCTGCCCACACTCTCTTTCTATCTGCCCCCTCTCTCTCTCTCTTTCTGCCTCCTCTCTCTCTCTCTCTATCTGCCCTCTCTCTCTCTATCTGCCCTCTCTCTCTCTATCTGCCCTCTCTCTCTCTCTATCTGCCCTCTCTCTCTCTCTATCTGCCTCCTCTCTCTCTATCTGCCTCCTCTCTCTCTATCTGCCCTCTCTCTCTCTATCTGCCCTCTCTCTCTCTATCTGCCCCCCCCTCTCTCTATCTGCCCTCTCTCGCTCTATCTGCCTCCTCTCTCTCTCTATCTGCCCTCTCTCTCTCTATCTGCCCTCTCTCTCTATCTGGCTCCTCTCTCTCTCTATCTGCCTCCTCTCTCTCTCTATCTGCCTCCTCTCTCTCTCTATCTGCCTCCTCTCTCTCTTTATCTGCCCCCTCTCTCTCTATCTGCCTCCTCTCTCTCTCTATCTGCCTCCTCTCTCTCTCTATCTGCCCCCTCTCTCTCTATCTGCCCTCTCTCTCTCTATCTGCCCTCTCTCTCTCTATCTGCCCTCTCTCTCTCTATCTGCCCTCTCTCTCTCTCTATTGCCTCTCTCTCTCTATCTGCCTCCTCTCTCTCTCTATCTGCCTCCTCTCTCTCTATCTGTCCACTCTCTCTTTCTATCTGCCCTCTCTCTATCTGCCTCCTCTCTCTCTCTCTAATTGCCCCCTCTCTCTCTATTGCCCCTCTCGCTCTCTCTATCTGCCTATCTCTCGCTCTCTATTGCCCCTCTCGCTCTCTCTATCTGCCCATCTCTCTCTATTGCCCCTCTCGCTCTCTCTATCTGCCCATCTCTCTCTATTGCCCCTCTCATTCTATCTGCCCCCTCTCTCTCTATTGAGCCTCTCTCATTCTCTATCTGTCCTCTCTCTTGATCAGCCCATCTCTCTTTCTCTACTGCCTCGCTCTCTATCTGCCCCTCTCTCTATCTGCTGCTCTCTCTCTCTATCTGCCCCTCTCTCTCTATCTGCCCACACTCTCTTTCTATCTGCCCCCTCTCTCTCTCTCTCTATCTGCCTCCTCTCTCTCTCTATCTGCCCCCTCTCTCTCTCTCTTTCTGCCTCCTCTCTCTCTCTATCTGCCCTCTCTCTATCTATCTGCCCCCATCTCTCTCTATCTGCCCTCTCTCTCTTTCTGCCTCCTCTCTCTCTCTCTATCTATCTATCTGCCCCCTCTCTCTCTCTATTGCCTCTCTCTCTCTATCTGCCTCCTCTCTCTCTGTATCTGCCTCCTCTCTCTCTCTATCTGCCCCTCTCTCTCTATCTGCCCCCTCTCTCTCTTTCTATCTGCCCTCTCTCTCTCTATCTGCCCTCTCTCTCTATCTGCTTCCTCTCTCTCTCTCTATCTGCCCCCTCTCTCTCTATTGCCCCTCTCGCTCTCTCTATCTGCCTATCTCTCGCTCTCTATTGCCCCTCTCGCTCTCTCTATCTGCCCATCTCTCTCTATTGCCCCTCTCGCTCTCTCTATCTGCCCATCTCTCTCTATTGCCCCTCTCATTCTATCTGCCCCCTCTCTCTCTATTGAGCCTCTCTCATTCTCTATCTGTCCTCTCTCTTGATCAGCCCATCTCTCTTTCTCTACTGCCTCGCTCTCTATCTGCCCCTCTCTCTATCTGCTGCTCTCTCTATCTGCCCCTCTCTCTCTATCTGTCCTCTCTCTCTTGCCTCTCTCTATCTGCCTCTCTCTCGATTGCCTCTCTCTCTATTGCCTCTCTCTCTTCTGCCTCTCCCTTTTTCTCTCTATTGCCTCTCTCTCTCTATCTGCCCCCCTCTCTCTCTCTATCTGCCTCCTCTCTCTCTCTATTGCCTCTCTCTCTCTATCTGCCTCCTCTCTCTCTCTATCTGCCCCTCTCTCTCTCTATCTGCCCCTCTCTCTCTCTATCTGCCCCTCTCTCTCTATCTGCCCACTCTCTCTTTCTATCTGCCCTCTCTCTCTCTATCTGCCTCTCTCTCTCTATCTGCCCCCTCACTCTCTCTATCTGCCTCTCTCTCTCTCTATCTGCTCACTCTCTCTTTCTATCTGGCCCCCCTCTCTCTCTCTCTATCTGCTCACTCTCTCCCTCTATCTGCCTCCTCTCTCTCTATCTGCCCACTCTCTCTTGATCTGCCCCCTCTCTCTATCTGCCTCTCTCTCTCTATCTGCCCCCTCACTCTCTCTATCTGCCTCCTCTCTCTCTCTCTATCTGCCCCCTTCTCTCTATTGCCCCTCTCGCTCTCTCTATCTGCCTATCTCTCGCACTCTATTGCCCCTCTCGCTCTCTCTATCTGCCCATCTCTCTCTATTGCCCCTCTCATTCTATCTGCCCCCTCTCTCTCTATTGAGCCTCTCTCATTCTCTATCTGTCCTCTCTCTTGATCAGCCCATCTCTCTTTCTCTACTGCCTCGCTCTCTATCTGCCCCTCTCTCTATCTGCCCCTCTCTCTCTATCTGTCCTCTCTCTCTTGCCTCTCTCTATCTGCCTCTCTCTCGATTGCCTCTCTCTCTTCTGCCTCTCCCTTTCTCTCTCTATTGCCTCTCTCTCTCTATCTGCCCCCCTCTCTCTCTCTATGTCTCCCTCTCTCTTTATTGCCTCTCTCTCTCTCTCTCTATTGCCTCTCCCTCTCTCTCTATTGCCTCTCTCTCTCGCCTCTCTCTCTATCTGTCCCCCCTCTCTCTCTATTGCCTCTCTCTCTCTATTGCCTCTCTCTCTCTATCTGCGTCTCCCTCTCTCTCTTACTTCTCTCTCTCTATCTGTCCCCCCTCTCTCTTTATTGCCTCTCTCTCTCTCTCTTGCCTCTCTCTCTCTCTATTGCCTCTCTCTCTCTCTATTGCCTCTATCTCTCTATCTGCGTCTCCCTCTCTCTATTGCCTCTCTCTCTCTATTGCCTCTCTCTATTGCCTCTCTCTCTCTATTGCCTCTCTCTCTCTCTATTGCCTCTCTCTCTCTATTGCCTCTCTCTCTCTCTATTGCCTCTCTCTCTCTCTATTGCCTCTCTCTCTCTCTATTGCCTCTCTCTCTCTCTATTGCCTCTCTCTCTATTGCCTCTATCTCTCTATCTGCGTCTCCCTCTCTCTCTTGCCTCTCTCTCTCTAGTGCTTCTATCTCTCTATCTGCGTCTCCCTCTCTCTCTTGCCTCTCTCTCTCTCTTGCCTCTCCCTCTCTATCTGCCCCCCCCTCTATCTGCCTCTCTCTCTATTTCCTCTCTCTCTCTCTTTATTGCCTCTCTCTATCTGAACCTCTCTCTCTCTCTATTGCCTCTCTCTCTATATCTGCCCCCTCTCTCTCTTTCTATCTGCCCTCTCTCTCTCTATCTGCCCTCTCTCTCTCTGCCTCCTCTCTCTCTCTCTATCTGCCCCCTCTCTCTCTATTGCCCCTCTCGCTCTCTCTATCTGCCGATCTCTCGCTCTCTATTGCCCTACTCGCTCTCTCTATCTGCCCATCTCTCTCTATTGCCCCTCTCGCTCTCTCTATCTGCCCATCTCTCTCTATTGCCCCTCTCATTCTATCTGCCCCCTCTCTCTCTATTGAGCCTCTCTCATTCTCTATCTGTCCTCTCTCTTGATCAGCCCATCTCTCTTTCTCTACTGCCTCGCTCTCTATCTGCCCCTCTCTCTATCTGCTGCTCTCTCTATCTGCCCCTCTCTCTATCTGTCCTCTCTCTCTTGCCTCTCTCTATCTGCCTCTCTCTCGATTGCCTCTCTCTCTATTGCCTCTCTCTCTTCTGCCTCTCCCTTTCTCTCTCTATTGCCTCTCTCTCTCTATCTGCCCCCCTTTCTCTCTCTATCTGCCTCCTCTCTCTCTCTATTGCCTCTCTCTCTCTATCTGCCTCCCCTCTCTCTCTATCTGCCCCTCTCTCTCTATCTGCCCACTCTCTCTTTCTATCTGCCCTCTCTCTCTCTATCTGCCTCTCTCTTTCTATCTGCCCCCTCTCTCTCTCTCTTTCTGCCTCCTCTCTCTCTCTCTCTATCTGCCCTCTCTCTTTCTATCTGCCCTCTCTCTCTCTATCTGCCTCTCTCTCTCTATCTGCCCCCTCACTCTCTCTATCTGCCTCTCTCTATCTGCTCACTCTCTCTTTCTATCTGCCCCCCCCTCTCTCTCGCTCTCTATCTGCTCACTCTCTCTCTATCTGCCTCCTCTCTCTATCTGCCCACTCTCTCTTGATCTGCCCCCTCTCTCTATCTGCCTCTCTCTCTCTATCTGCCCCCTCACTCTCTCTATCTGCCTCCTCTCTCTCTCTCTATCTGCCCCCTTCTCTCTATTGCCCCTCTCGCTCTCTCTATCTGCCTATCTCTCGCTCTCTATTGCCCCTCTCGCTCTCTCTATCTGCCCATCTCTCTCTATTGCCCCTCTCGCTCTCTCTATCTGCCCATCTCTCTCTATTGCCCCTCTCATTCTATCTGCCCCCTCTCTCTCTATTGAGCCTCTCTCATTCTCTATCTGTCCTCTCTCTTGATCAGCCCATCTCTCTTTCTCTACTGCCTCGCTCTCTATCTGCCCCTCTCTCTATCTGCTGCTCTCTCTATCTGCCCCTCTCTCTCTATCTGTCCTCTCTCTCTTGCCTCTCTCTATCTGCCTCTCTCTCGATTGCCTCTCTCTCTTCTGCCTCTCCCTTTCTCTCTCTATTGCCTCTCTCTCTCTATCTGCCCGCCTCTCTCTCTGTCTCCCTCTCTCTTTATTGCCTCTCTCTCTCTCTCTATTGCCTCTCCCTCTCTCTCTATTGCCTCTCTCTCTCGCCTCTCTCTCTATCTGCGTCTCCCTCTCTCTCTTACTTCTCTCTCTCTATCTGTCCCCCCTCTCTCTTTATTGCCTCTCTCTCTCTCTTGCCTCTCTCTCTCTATTGCCTCTCTCTCTCTCTATTGCCTCTCTCTCTCTATCTGCGTCTCCCTCTCTCTATTGCCTCTCTCTCTCTCTATTGCCTCTCTCTCTCTCTATTGCCTCTCTCTCTCTATTGCCTCTCTCTCTATTGCCTCTCTCTCTCTCGCCTCTCTCTCTCTCTATTGCCTCTCTCTCTCTCTATTGCCTCTCTCTCTCTCTATTGCCTCTCTCTCTATTGCCTCCCTCTCTCTCTTGCCTCTCTCTCTCTCTATTGCTTCTATCTCTCTATCTGCGTCTCCCTCTCTCTCTTGCCTCTCTCTCTATCTGTCCCCCCTCTCTCTTTATTGCCTCTCTCTCTCTCTCTATTGCCTCTCCCTCTCTATCTGCGTCTCCCTCTCTCTCTCTATTGCCTCTCCCTCTCTATCTGCCCCCCCCTCTCTATCTGCCTCTCTCTCTATTTCCTCTCTCTCTCTCTTTATTGCCTCTCTCTATCTGAACCTCTCTCTCTCTCTATTGCCTCTCTCTCTATATCTGCCCCCTCTCTCTATCTGCCCCCTCTCTCTCTATTGTCTCTCTCTTTCTCTATCTGCCCTCTCTCTCTCACTCTATCTGCCCTCTCTCTCTCTCTCTCTCTATCTGCCCTCTCTCTCTCTCTCTATCTGCCCACACTCACTCTCTCGCTACCTGCCTCTTCTCTCTCTTTATCTACCCTTTCTCTCTCTATTGCCCCCTCCCTCTCTCTATCTGCTCTCTCTCTCTATCTACCCATCTCTTTCTCTCTATTGCCCCCTTCTCTCTCTCTATTGGCCCTCCCTCTCTATCTGCCCCTCTCTCTACCTCTCTATCTGCCCTCTCTCTCTCTATCTGCCCCCTCTCTCTCTCTGTTGCCCCCTCTATCTCTATCTGCCCTTTCTCTCTATATCTGACCCGCTCTCTCTCTATTGCCCCTCTCGCTCTCTCTATCTGCCCATCTCTCTCTCTCTATTGCCCCTCTCGCTCTCGCTATCTGCCCATCTCTCTCTATTTACCCCTCTCATTCTATCTGCCCCCTCTCTCTCTATGGTGCCTCTCTCTTTCTCTATCTGTCATCTCTCTCGATCAGCCCATCTCTCTCTTTCTCTACTGCCTCGCTCTCTATCTGTCCCTCTCTCTATCTGCCCCTCTCTCTCTCTATCTGCCCCCTCTCTCGCTCTCTATTGCCTCTCTCTCTATCTGCCTCTCTCTCTCTCTATTGCCTCTCTCTCTATCTGCCCCACTCCCTCTCACTCTCTCCAATGCCTCTCTCTCTATCTCTATCTGCCCTCTCTCTCGCCTCTCTCTCTATTGTCTCTCTCTGTCTTTCTGCCCCCTCTCTCTCTCTATTGTCTCTCTCTATCTATCTGCCCCCTCTCTCTCTCTATTGCCTCTCTCTCTCTATCTGCCTCCTCTCTCTCTCTATCTGCTTCTCTCTCTCTCTATCTGCCACTCTCTCTATCTGCCACTCTCTCTTTCTATCTGCCCCCTCTCTCTCTCTCCAATGCCTCTCTCTCTATCTCTATCTGCCCTCTCTCTCGCCTCTCTCTCTATTGTCTCTCTCTTTCTGCCCCCTCTCTCTCTATTGTCTCTCTCTATCTATCTGCCCTCTCGCTCTCTCTATTGCCTCTCTCTCTCTATCTGCCTCCTCTCTCTCTCTCTATCTGCCCCCTCTCTCTCTCTCTATCTGCCCCCTCTCTCTCTCTATCTTCCTCCTCTCTCTCTCTATCTGCCCACTCTCTCTCTCTCTATCTGCCCTCTCTCTCTCTATCTGCCTCCTCTCTCTCTCTCTATCTGCCCTCTCTCTCTCTCTATCTGCCCCTCTCTCTCTCTCTATCTGCCCACTCTCTCTTTCTATCTGCCCCCCTCTCTCTCTCTATCTACCCCTCTCTCTCTATCTGTCCCCTCTCTCTCTCTATCTGCCCCTCTCTCTCTATCTGCCCACACTCTCTTTCTATCTGCCCCCTCTCTCTCTCTCTTTCTGCCTCCTCTCTCTCTCTCTCTATCTGCCCTCTCTCTCTCTATCTGCCCTCTCTCTCTCTATCTGCCCTCTCTCTCTCTCTATCTGCCCTCTCTCTCTCTCTGCCTCCTCTCTCTCTATCTGCCCTCTCTCTCTCTATCTGCCCTCTCTCTCTCTATCTGCCCCCCCCTCTCTCTATCTGCCCTCTCTCGCTCTATCTGCCTCCTCTCTCTCTCTATCTGCCCTCTCTCTCTCTATCTGCCCTCTCTCTCTATCTGGCTCCTCTCTCTCTCTATCTGCCTCCTCTCTCTCTCTATCTGCCTCCTCTCTCTCTCTATCTGCCTCCTCTCTCTCTTTATCTGCCCCCTCTCTCTCTATCTGCCTCCTCTCTCTCTCTATCTGCCTCCTCTCTCTCTCTATCTGCCCCCTCTCTCTCTATCTGCCCTCTCTCTCTCTATCTGCCCTCTCTCTCTCTATCTGCCCTCTCTCTCTCTATCTGCCCTCTCTCTCTCTCTATTGCCTCTCTCTCTCTATCTGCCTCCTCTCTCTCTCTATCTGCCTCCTCTCTCTCTATCTGTCCACTCTCTCTTTCTATCTGCCCTCTCTCTATCTGCCTCCTCTCTCTCTCTCTAATTGCCCCCTCTCTCTCTATTGCCCCTCTCGCTCTCTCTATCTGCCTATCTCTCGCTCTCTATTGCCCCTCTCGCTCTCTCTATCTGCCCATCTCTCTCTATTGCCCCTCTCGCTCTCTCTATCTGCCCATCTCTCTCTATTGCCCCTCTCATTCTATCTGCCCCCTCTCTCTCTATTGAGCCTCTCTCATTCTCTATCTGTCCTCTCTCTTGATCAGCCCATCTCTCTTTCTCTACTGCCTCGCTCTCTATCTGCCCCTCTCTCTATCTGCTGCTCTCTCTATCTGCCCCTCTCTCTATCTGTCCTCTCTCTCTTGCCTCTCTCTATCTGCCTCTCTCTCGATTGCCTCTCTCTCTATTGCCTCTCTCTCTATTGCCTCTCTCTCTCTATCTGCCCCCCTTTCTCTCTCTATCTGCCTCCTCTCTCTCTCTATTGCCTCTCTCTCTCTATCTGCCTCCCCTCTCTCTCTATCTGCCCCTCTCTCTATCTGCCCACTCTCTCTTTCTATCTGCCCTCTCTCTCTCTATCTGCCTCTCTCTCTCTATCTGCCCCCTCACTCTCTCTATCTGCCTCTCTCTATCTGCTCACTCTCTCTTTCTATCTGCCCCCCCTCTCTCTCGCTCTCTATCTGCTCACTCTCTCTCTATCTGCCTCCTCTCTCTATCTGCCCACTCTCTCTTGATCTGCCCCCTCTCTCTATCTGCCTCTCTCTCTCTATCTGCCCCCTCACTCTCTCTATCTGCCTCCTCTCTCTCTCTCTATCTGCCCCCTCTCTCTCTATTGCCCCTCTCGCTCTCTCTATCTGCCTATCTCTCGCTCTCTATTGCCCCTCTCGCTCTCTCTATCTGCCCATCTCTCTCTATTGCCCCTCTCGCTCTCTCTATCTGCCCATCTCTCTCTATTGCCCCTCTCATTCTATCTGCCCCCTCTCTCTCTATTGAGCCTCTCTCATTCTCTATCTGTCCTCTCTCTTGATCAGCCCATCTCTCTTTCTCTACTGCCTCGCTCTCTATCTGCCCCTCTCTCTATCTGCTGCTCTCTCTATCTGCCCCTCTCTCTCTATCTGTCCTCTCTCTCTTGCCTCTCTCTATCTGCCTCTCTCTCGATTGCCTCTCTCTCTTCTGCCTCTCCCTTTCTCTCTCTATTGCCTCTCTCTCTCTATCTGCCCGCCTCTCTCTCTGTCTCCCTCTCTCTTTATTGCCTCTCTCTCTCTCTCTATTGCCTCTCCCTCTCTCTCTATTGCCTCTCTCTCTCGCCTCTCTCTCTATCTGCGTCTCCCTCTCTCTCTTACTTCTCTCTCTCTATCTGTCCCCCCTCTCTCTTTATTGCCTCTCTCTCTCTCTTGCCTCTCTCTCTCTATTGCCTCTCTCTCTCTCTATTGCCTCTCTCTCTCTATCTGCGTCTCCCTCTCTCTATTGCCTCTCTCTCTCTCTATTGCCTCTCTCTCTCTCTATTGCCTCTCTCTCTCTATTGCCTCTCTCTCTATTGCCTCTCTCTCTCTCGCCTCTCTCTCTCTCTATTGCCTCTCTCTCTCTCTATTGCCTCTCTCTCTCTCTATTGCCTCTCTCTCTATTGCCTCCCTCTCTCTCTTGCCTCTCTCTCTCTCTATTGCTTCTATCTCTCTATCTGCGTCTCCCTCTCTCTCTTGCCTCTCTCTCTATCTGTCCCCCCTCTCTCTTTATTGCCTCTCTCTCTCTCTCTATTGCCTCTCCCTCTCTATCTGCGTCTCCCTCTCTCTCTCTATTGCCTCTCCCTCTCTATCTGCCCCCCCCTCTCTATCTGCCTCTCTCTCTATTTCCTCTCTCTCTCTCTTTATTGCCTCTCTCTATCTGAACCTCTCTCTCTCTCTATTGCCTCTCTCTCTATATCTGCCCCCTCTCTCTATCTGCCCCCTCTCTCTCTATTGTCTCTCTCTTTCTCTATCTGCCCTCTCTCTCTCACTCTATCTGCCCTCTCTCTCTCTCTCTCTCTATCTGCCCTCTCTCTCTCTCTCTATCTGCCCACACTCACTCTCTCGCTACCTGCCTCTTCTCTCTCTTTATCTACCCTTTCTCTCTCTATTGCCCCCTCCCTCTCTCTATCTGCTCTCTCTCTCTATCTACCCATCTCTTTCTCTCTATTGCCCCCTTCTCTCTCTCTATTGGCCCTCCCTCTCTATCTGCCCCTCTCTCTACCTCTCTATCTGCCCTCTCTCTCTCTATCTGCCCCCTCTCTCTCTCTGTTGCCCCCTCTATCTCTATCTGCCCTTTCTCTCTATATCTGACCCGCTCTCTCTCTATTGCCCCTCTCGCTCTCTCTATCTGCCCATCTCTCTCTCTCTCTATTGCCCCTCTCGCTCTCGCTATCTGCCCATCTCTCTCTATTTACCCCTCTCATTCTATCTGCCCCCTCTCTCTCTATGGTGCCTCTCTCTTTCTCTATCTGTCATCTCTCTCGATCAGCCCATCTCTCTCTTTCTCTACTGCCTCGCTCTCTATCTGTCCCTCTCTCTATCTGCCCCTCTCTCTCTCTATCTGCCCCCTCTCTCGCTCTCTATTGCCTCTCTCTCTATCTGCCTCTCTCTCTCTCTATTGCCTCTCTCTCTATCTGCCCCACTCCCTCTCACTCTCTCCAATGCCTCTCTCTCTATCTCTATCTGCCCTCTCTCTCGCCTCTCTCTCTATTGTCTCTCTCTGTCTTTCTGCCCCCTCTCTCTCTCTATTGTCTCTCTCTATCTATCTGCCCCCTCTCTCTCTCTATTGCCTCTCTCTCTCTATCTGCCTCCTCTCTCTCTCTATCTGCCTCTCTCTCTCTCTATCTGCCACTCTCTCTCTATCTGCCACTCTCTCTTTCTATCTGCCCCCTCTCTCTCTCTCCAATGCCTCTCTCTCTATCTCTATCTGCCCTCTCTCTCGCCTCTCTCTCTATTGTCTCTCTCTTTCTGCCCCCTCTCTCTCTATTGTCTCTCTCTATCTATCTGCCCTCTCGCTCTCTCTATTGCCTCTCTCTCTCTATCTGCCTCCTCTCTCTCTCTCTATCTGCCCCCTCTCTCTCTCTCTATCTGCCCCCTCTCTCTCTCTATCTTCCTCCTCTCTCTCTCTATCTGCCCACTCTCTCTCTCTATCTGCCCTCTCTCTCTCTATCTGCCTCCTCTCTCTCTCTCTATCTGCCCTCTCTCTCTCTCTATCTGCCCCTCTCTCTCTCTCTATCTGCCTCCTCTCTCTCTCTATCTGCCCACTCTCTCTCTCTATCTGCCCACTCTCTCTCTCTCTATCTGCCCTCTCTCTCTCTCTATCTGCCTCCTCTCTCTCTCTCTATCTGCCCCTCTCTCTCTATCTGCCTCTCTCTCTCTATCTGCCCCCTCACTCTCTCTATCTGCCCTCTCTCTCTCTCTCTATCTGCCCTCTCTCTCTCTCTCTCTCTATCTGTCCCCTCTCTCTCTATCTGCCCCCTCTCTCTCTCTATCTGCCTCTCTCTCTCTCTATCCGCCCCTCTCTTTCTATCTGCCCCCTCTCTCTCTCTCTATCTGCCTCCTCTCTCTCTCTATCTGCCCTCTCTCTCTCTATCTGCCCTCTCTCTCTCTATCTGCCCTCTCTCTCTCTCTATCTGCCTCCTCTCTCTCTCTCTATCTGCCCTCTCTCTCTCTCTCTATCTGCCCTCTCTCTCTCTATCTGCCCTCTCTCTATCTATCTGCCCTCTCTCTCTCTATCTGCCCTCTCTCTCTCTCTTGCCCCTCTCTCTCTGCCATCTCTCTCTCTATTGCCCCTCTCTCACTCTCTCTGCCCTCTCTCTCTCTCTCTGCCCTCTCTCTCTCTCTGCCCTCTCTCTCTCCATTCTGCCCTCTCTCTCTCTCTATTCTGCCCTCTCTCTCTCTCTATTGCCCCATCCCTCTCTCTCTCTCTATCTGCCCTCTCTCTCTCTCTGCCCCTTTTCATCTCTATTGCCCCATCTCTCTCTCTCTCTCTGCTGCCCCCCTCTCTCTCTCTATCTGCCCTCTCTCTCTCTATCTGCCCCCCATCTCTATCTGCCCCCTCTCTCTCTCTGCCCCCCCTCTCTCTCTCTCTGCCCCCTCTCTCTATCTGCCCCCTCTCTCTCTCTCTCTCTACCCCCTCTCTCTATCTGCCCCCACCTCTCTCTCTCTCTCTGCCCTCTCTCTCTCTCTCTCTGCCCTCTCTCTCTCTCTCTGCCCTCTCTCTCTCTCTCTCCCTCTGCCCTCTCTCTCTCTCTCTCTCTGCCCTCTCTCTCTCTCTCTCTGCCCTCTCTCTCTCTCTCTCTCTGCCCTCTCTCTCTCTCTGCCCTCTCTCTCTCTCTATCTGCCCTCTCTCTCTAACTGCCCCCTCTCTCTCTATCTGCCCCTCTCTCTCTCTATCTGCCCTCTCTCTCTAACTGCCCCCTCTCTCTCTATCTACCCCTCTCTCTCTATCTGCCCCTCTCTCTCTCTATCTGCCCCCTCTCTCTCTCTCTATCTGCCCTCTCTCTCTCTATCTGTCCCCTCTCTCTCTATCTACCCTCTCTCTCTCTCTCTATCTGCCCTCTCTCTCTCTCTCTCTATCTGCCCTCTCTCTCTCTCTCTATCTGCCCACACTCTCTCTCAAGCTATCTGCCTCCTCTCTCTCTTTATCTACCCTTTCTCTCTCTATTGCCCCCTCCCTCTCTGTCTGCTCTCTCTCTCTATCTACCCATCTCTTTCTCTCTATTGCCCCCTTCTCTCTCTCTATTGGCCCTCCCTCTCTATCTGCCCCTCTCTCTACCTCTCTATCTGCCCTCTCTCTCTCTATCTCCCCTCTTACTCCCTATCTGCCCCCTCTCTCTCTCTGTTGCCCCCTCTATCTCTATCTGCCCTTTCTCTCTATATCTGACCCGCTCTCTCTATTGCCCCTCTCGCTCTCTCTATCTGCCCATCTCTGTTTCTCTATTGCCCCTCTCGCTCTCTCTATCTGCCCATCTCGCTCTATTTACCCCTCTCATTCTATCTGCCCCCTCTCTCTCTATGGTGCCTCTCTCTTTCTCTATCTGTCCTCTCTCTCGATCAGCCCATCTCTCTCTTTCTCTACTGCCTCGCTCTCTATCTGTCCCTCTCTCTATCTGCCCCTCTCTCTCTCTATCTGCCCCCTCTCTCGCTCTCTATTGCGTCTCTCTCTCTATCTGCCTCTCTCTCTCTCTATCTGCCCCACTCCCTCTCTCTCTCTCCATTGCCTCTCTCTCTATCTCTATCTGCCCTCTCTCTCGCCTCTCTCTCTATTGTCTCTCTCTCTTTCTGCCCCCTCTCTCTCTCTATTGTCTCTCTCTATCTATCTGCCCCTCTCTCTCTCTATCTGCCTCTCGCTCTATCTGTCCACTCTCTCTTTCTATCTGCCCTCTCGCTCTCTCTATTGCCTCTCTCTCTATCTGCCTCCTTTCTCTCTCTCTCTATCTGCCCACTCTCTCTCTCTCTATCTGCCCTCTCTCTTTCTCTATTGCCCCATCTCTCTCTCTCTAGCTGCCCCCCTCTCTCTATCTGCCCCTCTCTCTCTCTATCTGCCCACTCTCTCTTTCTATCTGCCCTCTCTCTCTATCTGCCTCCTCTCTCTCTATCTGCCTCCTCTCTCTCTCTCTCTATCTGCCCCTCTCTCTCTATCTGCCCTCTCGCTCTCTCTATTGCCTCTCTCTCTCTCTATGCCCCTCTCTCTCTCTCTATCTGCCCTCTCTCTCTCTCTATCTGCCCTCTCTCTCTCTCTCTTGCCCCTCTCTCTCTCTCTATCTACCCTCTCTCTCTCTTGCCCCTCTCTCTCTCTGCCCTCTCTCTCTTTCTGCCCCTCTCTCTCTGCCCTCTCTCTCTCTATCTGCCCTCTCTCTCTCTCTATTTGCCCTCTCTCTCTCTCTATCTGCCCTCTCTCTCTCTCTATCTGCCTTCTCTCTCTCTCTATTGCCCCTCTCTCTCTCTCTCTATCTGCCCTCTCTCTCTCTGCCCCTCTTTTCATCTCTATTGCCCCCATCTCTCTCTCTCTCTCTGTCTGCCCTCTCTCTCTCTCTATCTGCCCTCTCTCTCTATCTGCCCCCCTCTCTATCTGCCCCCTCTCTCTCACTCTATCAGCCCCCTCCCTCTCTCTCCTCTCTCTGCCCCCTCTCTCTCTCTATCTGCCCCTCTCTCTCTCTCTATCTGCCCCCCTCTCTCTCTCTCTCTCTCTACCCCCTCTCTCTATCTGCCCCCTCTCTCCCTCTCTCTATCTATCTGCCCTCTCTCTCCCTCTCTCTATCTATCTGCCCTCTCTCTCTCTCTCTCTATCTATCTGCCCTCTCTCTCTCTCTCTATCTGCCCTCTCTCTCTATCTGCCCCCTCTCTCTCTATCTGCCCTCTCTCTCTCTCTATCTGCCCTCTCTCTCTCTCTATCTGCCCCCTCTCTCTCTCTATCTGCCATCTCTCTCTCTGCCCCCTCTCTCTCTCTCTATTCTGCCCTCTCTCTCTCTCTCTATCTGCCCCCTCTCTCTCTCTATTCTGCCCTCTCTCTCTCTACATTCTGCCCTCTCTCTCTCTCCCCTCTCTCTCTCTATCTGCCCCCTCTCTCTCTATCTGCCCCCTCTCTCTCTATCTGCCCCCTCTCTCTCTCTATCTGCCCTCTCTCTCTCTGCCCCCCCTCTCTCTCTCTATCTGCCCTCTCTCTCTCTCTCTATCTGCCCCCTCTCTCTCTCTCTATCTGCCCTCTCTCTCTCTATCTGCCCTCTCTCTCGCTGTCTCTATCTGCCCTCTCTCTCACTGTCTCTATCTGCCCTCTCTCTCCCCTCTCTCTATCTGCCCCCTCTCTCTCTATCTGCCCCCTCTCTCTCTCTATCTGGCCCCTCTCTCTCTCTCTATCTGCCCTCCTCTCTCTCTCTATCTGCCCTCTCTCTCTATCTGCCCTCTCTCTTTCTCTCTATCTGCCCCCTCTCTCTCTCTCTATCTGCCCCCTCTCTCTCTCTATCTGCCCTCTCTCTCTCTCTCTCTCTATCTATCTGCCCCCTCTCTCTCTCTCTATCTGCCCCCCCTCTCTCTATCTGCCCTCTCTCTCTCTCTCTATCTGCCCTCTCTCTCTCTCTATCTACCACCCCTCTCTCTCTCTATCTACCACCCCTCTCTCTATCTACCACCCCTCTCTATCTACCACCCCTCTCTCTCTCTATCTGCCCTCTCTCTCTCTCTATCTGCCCTCTCTCTCTCTCTCTATCTGCCCTCTCTCTCTCTCTCTCTCTATCTGCCCTCTCTCTCTCTATCTGCCCTCTCTCTCTCTCTATCTTCCCTCTCTCTCTATCTGCCCTCTCTCTCTCTCTCTATCTGCCCTCTCTCTCTCTCTATCTGCCCTCTCTCTCTCTCTATCTGCCCTCTCTCTCTCTCTCTATCTGCCCTCTCTCTCTCTCTATCTGCCCTCTCTCTCTCTCTATCTGCCCTCTCTCTCTCTCTATCTGCCCTCTCTCTCTATCTGCCCTCTCTCTCTATCTGCCCTCTCTCTCTATCTGCCCTCTCTCTCTATCTGCCCTCTCTCTCTCTCTCTATCTGCCTTCTCTCTCTATCTGCCCTCTCTCTCTCTCTATCTGCCCTCTCTCTCTCTCTCTATCTGCCCTCTCTCTCTCTATCTTCCCTCTCTCTCTATCTGCCCTCTCTCTCTCTATCTTCCCTCTCTCTCTATCTGCCCTCTCTCTCTCTTCCCTCTCTCTCTATCTGCCCTCTCTCTCTCTATCTGCCCTCTCTCTCTCTCTATCTGCCCTCTCTCTCTCTCTATCTGCCCTCTCTCTCTATCTGCCCTCTCTCTCTCTCTATCTGCCCTCTCTCTCTCTCTCTCTATCTGCCTTCTCTCTCTATCTGCCCTCTCTCTCTCTATCTGCCCTCTCTCTCTCTATCTGCCCTCTCTCTCTCTATCTTCCCTCTCTCTCTATCTGCCCTCTCTCTCTCTATCTGCCCTCTCTCTCTCTCTATCTGCCCTCTCTCTCTCTCTCTATCTGCCCTCTCTCTCTATCTGCCCTCTCTCTCTCTCTATCTGCCCTCTCTCTCTCTCTCTCTCTATCTGCCTTCTCTCTCTATCTGCCCCCTCTCTCTCTCTCTATCTGCCCCCTCTCTCTCTCTCTATCTGCCCTCTCTCTCTCTCTATCTGCCCTCTCTCTCTCTCTCTATCTGCCCCCTCTCTCTCTCTATCTGCCCTCTCTCTCTCTCTATCTGCCCTCTCTCTATCTGCCCCCTCTCTCTCTCTCTATCTGCCCTCTCTCTCTCTCTCTATCTGCCCTCTCTCTCTCTCTCTCTATCTGCCCTCTCTCTCTCTCTCTCTATCTGCCCTCTCTCTCTCTCTATCTGCCCTCTCTCTCTCTCTCTCTATCTGCCCTCTCTCTCTCTCTCTCTATCTGCCCTCTCTCTCTCTCTATCTGCCCTCTCTCTCTCTCTCTCTATCTGCCCCTGTGCTGGTATCTCCTCCCCTGGAGGTGGACCGGGTGCGTCACTGCGGCTCCCCCTCCCCTGCCCATATGTGGCGGCCGCTCGCTCCTCCCGCCGAGTCTCTCCCAGGCAGCTCTTGGATCCCGGACAAGGTGCGTCGGAGCCGAGCATGGGCGGCGGGCAGAGACAGGGACAGGAGCAGGAACTCAGCTCCCGGAGCCTGGCACTGCGAGGCGTGGCCGAGGGCTCCGAGCCGGCCGCCCTGTGAATGCGATGAGTCCCATTCCCCAGTTCTGGATCCAGGATGGGAAGCGCTGTTTCCAAACGGAAAACCCTGCGGAGCGATGCCCTCTCCTCGGCTGAATCCAAGGTTAGGTAAGTGGGTCCGGAGATGGGCGCAAGCAGCGCCACCTTTACAGCACCCACCCGGCAATATTCTATCAATCTGCATCGTTGCCTCCAGTCCGACTGCAGGGATTGCCAAGTTACAGCCAAGTCCCCTTTAAGCGGCTGTTGTATTTGCTGTCGGTGTCTGTTAATGTGATTTTTATTTCCCTCACTTGCGAAAGTTGGTGTGATGTGAAAGTTTGCTCGCTCCTGTTAAGAAGAGAGAAAAAAACCCACAAACCCATTCACTTGGTGCCAAAGCCCCTACCCCGGGAAGCGCTGCTTCAGTCCTTGCAGAGGGCGAGTGGTCATTCATTCAGTTTATTGTTCCTTCTGTGCCGCTCATTGTGAGGCTGATTCTCCCTCACGGGCTCATCCAAGCTCCGGACTGCTTCCCCCCTCTGGAATTGTGTCTGCCTCTCGGGTTTTCTCCCTCTCCTCCCATGCCCGTATTGTTGCTCTTCCATCTTTCTCCCTGTTGTATGTTTCTCTCTGTGTCTCAGTCTCCAGTGTGTATCTGTGCCTTTCTATCGGTTTCCCTTGCACTGTTATCTCTTGCTGTCTGTTCTGATATTTATTTTCTTAGTGTTGTCTCTCTTTGTGCAGTTTTTTTTTTCCTGTTGGGTCTTTCCTTTCTGTTTGTCTCTTTCTCTACAATGTTATCTCTCTTTCTCTCCTCTGTTCTGCCCACCCTGTCTCCCTCATGTTTCGCCCACCCTGTCTCCCTGATGTTTCGCTGTCCTTCTATTGCCACAGTTCCCTGCCCCTATTCTTACTCTTCTCCCTACCCTATAAATGACAGTTTGCACTATGAGCCTGTGAGCACTTAAGGGCTGGTATAACATTCCTGTATCCACGGTTTTAATGGAGGTGCTAGCCCATTTAAAATAAATCGGCTAAAATAGCAGAGGAGTGCTCTACAGTGTGCTCAGCATTCGTACGCTAATATCACAACCAGTCATTTCTAGCTCTCTGCTTTTTCTTTATCTCTTTTTCTGCTCTCTTCCTGTCCTATTTTGCTCTTGTTTCTGTTTCCTGTCTGTGTTGTTTCTTCCTACTCCTTTTCTTGTCTCTCTCTCTTGTCTCTCTCTTTCGCACCACACTAAGTTAGAGTTACACTGCCCAGCAAGTGAGCAGAACTACACCCATCACTTTTTTTTAATGAAATACTTAAAGATGCAGCAATTGGAAATGTGTAAATATTGAATGCGCTTTATTGCCTGTTTGGTAATGGGTATTGATTCTAATTGAATCATATTTACAGTGCCTGTTGTACTGGAACTGATCGATTGTTTGTGAAAGGTTCATTCACTTGACCCCTCGCAGCTGTAGGTGAGGTGAACCCGCTTGTATTTTAGTGTTAATTTATCATTCCCCCCCTTTTTAAGCGCTTGAATGAATCGGTCACTGTGCGGGGTGGGTGGGGGAGGGGGTGCTTTGTGCAGTTTTGTGAGGTTTGCATCCCTCTCACATTTATCTCCTTGTCTTCCCTGCCGTGCTGCGGATTCGAATGTGAAGAGCAGCACAAGTTTTCGGAGAGTATCTGTCGCAGACCGAGGCTAGTACCAGCAGCACCAAGGTGCCAGGTAAGGGACCATCTCTCATCTCCTGCGTGGCACGGAGATGCTCCCCCCCGGACACGGTCCCCTTCCCTCCAAAGGTAGAAAAGTGGCTTAGAAGACAACCTGGTGACATATTTTCTTCCTAGTACTGTTTGTGGTGAAGGTGCTGATGCTCTCTGTCTCTCTTGGGAAGTCCCCTGGCTCTTGTGTTCAGGCTGCCGCTGATCTCCAATTGGGTTCCTGCCACACACAGGACACACTCACACTTTTTGAGTGGGATTGTATCTCTGTGAGATTCTGAGTGTGTGTGTGTGCGCGAGAGTCGGAGTGGGGATGTATCTCTGTGAGATTTTGTGAGATTCTGAGTGTGTGTGCGTGTGTTTGAGTTTGTGCTCGCTGACCTACATTGGTTCCCGGTTGAGCAACACCTCGATTTTTAAAATTCTCATCCTTGTTTTCAAATCTCTCCATGGCCTCGCCCCTCCCTATCTCTGTAATCTCCTCCAGCCCTACAATCCCCTGCCCCCACCACGAGATCTCTGCGCTCCTCTAATTCTGGCCTCTTGAGCATCCCCGATTTTAATCGCTCCACCATTGGCAGCCGTGCCTTCAGCTGCCAAGGCCCTAAGCTCTGGAATTCCCTCCCTAAACCTCTCCGTCTCTTCCTTGCTTTCCTCCTTTTAAGGCGCTCCTTAAAACCTACCTCTTTGACCAAGCTTTTGGTCACCTGCCCTAATAACTTGGTGGGGTGACGTGTCGATTGGTGTGTGGCTCGGTGTCAAATTTTGTTTGATAACACAGTGAAGCACCTTGGGATGTTTTACTATGTTAAAGGCACTATATAAATGGCTGGGGGGCCTAGAACGAGGGGTCACAGTCTCAGGATACGGGGTAGGACATTTAGGACTGAGATGAGGAGAAATTTCTTCACTTGAGGGTGGTGAACCTGTGGAATTCTCTACCACAGAAGGCTGTGGAGACCAAGTCACTGAATATATTTAAGAAGGAGATAGATAGATTTCTAGACACAAAAGGTGTCAAGGGGTATGGGGAGAGAGCGGGAATATGGTATTGAGATAGAGGATCAGCCATGATCACATTGAATGGCGGAGCAGGCTCGAAGGGCTAAATGGCCTACTCCTGCTCCTATTTTTCTATGTTTCTAAATGCAAGTTGTTGTAGCAACATTGTAGTGAACATAGCAGCAGGAGGCCATTCAGCCTCAAGCCTGTTCCGCCATTTACTTAGATCATGGCTGATCTATGGCTTAGCTCCATTTATCCGCCTTTGCTCCATATCCCTTTATACCCTTACCCAACAAAAATCTATCTGTCTCAGGTTTGAAATTTTCAATTGACCCTCAGCCTCAACAGCTTTTGGGAGAGAGTTCCAGATTTCCACTACCCTTTGTGTGAAGAAGTGCTTCCTGACATCACCCCTGAACGGCCTAGCTCTAATTTTAAGGTTATGCCCCCTTGTTCTGGACTCCCTACAAGAGGAAATAGTTTCTCTCTATCTCCCCTATAAACTCCTTTAATCTTCTTAAACACCTCAATTATATCACTCCTTAATCTTCTATACTCGAGGAAATACAAGCCTAGTCTATGCAACCTGTCCTCATAATTTAACCCTTTTAGCCCCAGTATCATTCTGGTGAATCTGCGCTGCACCCCCTCCAAGGCCAATATATCCTTCCTGAGGTGCGGTGCCCAGAACTGAACGCAGTGTCCAGACAGGGTCTAACTAGAGCTTTATACAACTGTAACATAACTTCCACCCCTTTGTATTCCAGTCCCCTTGAGATAAAGGCCAATATTCCATCAGCCTTTTTAATTATCTTTTGTACCTGTCCACCAGCTTTTAGTGATTTCTGAACATGGGCCCCTAAATCTCACTGCTCCTCGAGACTGAGTGGAATTGTAAATCTGTAATATTGTATATGTGTTTGTGAGAGAGAGGGAGATCATAGAATTAGAGAGACTTACAGCACAGAAGGGGACCTTTTGGCCTGTCGTGCCTGTGCTGGATCTTTGAAAGAGCAGCCGTGCTCAGTCCCCCCCGCCCCGGCTTTTTGACCGTAACCCTGTAAGTTTCTCGCCCTCAAGTACCCGTCCAACTCCCTTTTCAGGTAGAGCGTTCCATATCCCGAAAACTCTTTGAGCGAAAGCATTTCTCCTCCTCTCCCCTTTGAGTGGGATTACATGTCTGTGAGATTTTCTGTGTGTGCGAGAGAGGGAGATACTGAGTGGGATTGTAAGTCTGTGAGAGATTCTGTGTTTGTGAGAGAGTCTGAGTGGGATTGTATGTCTGTAAGGTTCTCTGAGTGTGTGTGATAGTGATTGTGGATGGAGCCTCCGAGTCCTGGAATCCATTACAACAATGTGGATGGCTTTAGGTGTTTTTATATTAAGAGTGAAAAAGAAGGAAAGACTTTGCATTACTATAGCGCCTTTCACAACTTCAGGATATCCCAAAGTGCTTTACAGCCAATGAAGTACGTTTGAAGTGTAGTCACTGTCGTAATGTAGGAAACGCGGCAGCCAATTTGCACACAGCAAGCTCCCACGAACAGAAATGTGCTAATGACCAGTTAATCTGTTTTTAGTGATGTTGGTTGAGGGATAAATATTGTCCAGGACACCGGGGATAACTCCCCTGCTCTTCTTCAAAATAGTGCCATGGGATCTTTTACGTCCACCTGAGAGGGCAACATCTTATCTGAAAGAGGACACCTCCGACAGTGCAGCATTCCTCAGTACTGCACTGGAATGGCAGTCGAGATTATGTGCTCGAGTCTCTGGAATGGACTTGATCCCATGACCTTCTGACTCCGAGTGCTACTGCTGAGCCCTGACTGACACCAGTCTGAATCTAGGGCTTACAAGGCAAGTCATAGCGGCTGGTCGCACAACAGTGAGAAGGACTGGAGAGCTGGTCACCTCTCACTCTCCGCCTGAAGGAATTGGCGAAAATACAGGCCGACACCCCTCTGAAAAACTCCTCTTCTTTCCTATCGTCGTTTGCTTTGTTTTTGGCCCAGCTCCCGATTTTTGCGTCAAATTTAGTGTTCCCTCGAGCTGCAGCAGGGGCAAATTATTTGGCCGGATATAAAAGTGACAGATAAATCCTGCACACCACAATGTGTTTAGCCATAACAGGCAATGCACTGAGTGTCCGTAAGTGCAATCTGTTACCCTCCTGTCAAACACTTAGCTTAATGAGAAGTGGCCTCAGTAGATGAGCATGTGTCGTGGAGAAATAGGACAGTCAGGAACGAGAGAAAGAAAGAGAGAGTGAGAGAAAGAGAGTGAGAAAGAAAGTGAAAGAGAGAAATAAAGGGAGATAAAAAGGGAGAAAGAAAGAGAGATAGAGAGGAAGAGAAAGAGTGAGCGACAGAGAGAGAGAGCTGTGCTGGCCTCTGGTGCATCCTAAAATGCCACCTCTTCCCCTGAGGTGGGTGCCTGAACCAAAAATAGCAGCAGAAAAAAATCAGGGGCGGAGGACAAGACCACGCATCTTGCAACATCGCGTTTTTAATACATAAAATCAAAAGAGAGTAGGATTTCTCCTGAGAGGAAAGCCGGCAATAGGTATGTGCACATTTGCCCATTGTCCCAGCTTTAATCAGGATGACCAGACATCAGTCAGCACCACCAGGTTCCTAAACTAGAATCAGCTGCTTCCACACAACGATGCATCTCTCCCCATACGTCCCTCCCCACAGCGGCAACTCGAATTCCACTGATTCAGCGCGCAGAAGGTGGAGAGTTGTGTG
Source organism: Squalus acanthias (assembly GCA_030390025.1). Classification (NCBI taxonomy): domain Eukaryota; kingdom Metazoa; phylum Chordata; class Chondrichthyes; order Squaliformes; family Squalidae; genus Squalus; species Squalus acanthias. Next base: position 170,665 of record JASTWF010000438.1, read on the forward strand.
ATTGTGCGTCGACGGGTGTGTGTGATGGTGTGTCGACGGGTGTGTGGGATGGTGTGTCGACGGGTGTGTGGGATGGTGTGTGTGGGATGGTGTGTCGACGGGTGTGTGGGATGGGGTGTCGACGGGTGTGTGGGATGGTGTGTCGACGGGTGTGTGGGATGGTGTGTCGACGGGTGTGTGGGATGGTGTGTCGACGGGTGTGTGGGATGGTGTGTGGACGGGTGTGTGGGATGGTGTGTGGACGGGTGTGTGGGATGGTGTGTGGACGGGTGTGTGGGATGGGGTGTCGACGGGTGTGTGGGATGGGGTGTCGACGGGTGTGTGGGATGGGGTGTCGACGGGTGTGTGGGATGGGGTGTCGACGGGTGTGTGGGATGGGGTGTCGACGGGTGTGTGGGATGGGGTGTCGACGGGTGTGTGGGATGGGGTGTCGACGGGTGTGTGGGATGGGGTGTCGACGGGTGTGTGGGATGGGGTGTCGACGGGTGTGTGGGATGGGGTGTCGACGGGTGTGTGGGATGGGGTGTCGACGGGTGTGTGGGATGGGGTGTCGACGGGTGTGTGGGATGGTGTGTGGGATGGTGTGTGGACGGTGTGTCGGATGGTGTGTGGACGGTGTGTGGGATGGTGTGTGGACGGTGTGTGGACGGTGTGTGGACGGTGTGTGGACGGTGTGTGGGATGGTGTGTGGACGGGTGTGTGGACGGGTGTGTGGGATGGTGTGTGGGATGGTGTGTCGACGGGTGTGTGGGATGGTGTGTCGACGGGTGTGTGGGATGGTGTGTCGACGGGTGTGTGGGATGGGGTGTCGACGGGTGTGTGGGATGGGGTGTCGACGGGTGTGTGGGATGGGGTGTCGACGGGTGTGTGGGATGGGGTGTCGACGGGTGTGTGGGATGGGGTGTCGACGGGTGTGTGGGATGGGGTGTCGACGGGTGTGTGGGATGGGGTGTCGACGGGTGTGTGGGATGGGGTGTCGACGGGTGTGTGGGATGGGGTGTCGACGGGTGTGTGGGATGGGGTGTCGACGGGTGTGTGGGATGGGGTGTCGACGGGTGTGTGGGATGGGGTGTCGACGGGTGTGTGGGATGGTGTGTCGACGGGTGTGTGGGATGGTGTGTCGACGGGTGTGTGGGATGGGGTGTCGACGGGTGTGTGGGATGGGGTGTCGACGGGTGTGTGGGATGGGGTGTCGACGGGTGTGTGGGATGGGGTGTCGACGGGTGTGTGGGATGGGGTGTCGACGGGTGTGTGGGATGGGGTGTCGACGGGTGTGTGGGATGGGGTGTCGACGGGTGTGTGGGATGGGGTGTCGACGGGTGTGTGGGATGGGGTGTCGACGGGTGTGTGGGATGGGGTGTCGACGGGTGTGTGGGATGGGGTGTCGACGGGTGTGTGGGATGGTGTCGATATTTGTTGCTCTAGAGCACACCTGCCGTACACCTTGCCTCTCTTGTTCTCTCTCACCTTATTTCCTGATCATTCTGATGTGCTGCAGTTTGTTTTGCAAGGGGTGAATTGTAGGTTTGTGTTCGGCGCAGTGAAGCTCTTGTCCTATTTAAAATCAGAAGAACAAATGCTAGAAACACACAGGAGATTGAATAAGCTATGAAATGGAAAAGTAGGTTAACGTTTTTGCGTCTGACCCTTGATTGCCACCCTCAGAAACTTGATCCTCCTTCTCTCAATCAGACAGTAACTGACATTTCCCATCTCTTTCCTGATTTCCCGCATTTGTGATTTTTCTTCTTCATTTTTGTTTCTCTATATCTGTCTGTCTTGCTCCTTAATTACTCCAGGTTAAGCTCGAGTTCTCGGTATTGGGGACTGGCATGGAGCACCCATTAATGCATGTTCGGAGAAGTCTGTGTCTCTCCTACTTCCTCCGGCCCTGTGGGACCAGCCCCCTTTCTATAACCGCACAGACACCTTGTCCTGATCTGGAACCTTTTGGCCACTCGAGCTGCTAATCTATTGATTAGCTACTGCATACAGTACATATTGAAGCGGAAATCGTGCAAGGGAGGGTGATGTATTTATGCCTGTGGATATTCCTGTCGCTCGGCATTTTAAACATCCATTTCCGAATGCGACAGAATTCCATCAGATTTTTTTTAGAGCCAGAGATTAAATGTAATTACAGCGAGGTAACTAATTGCTGCTGTTAAGCTGGAGTGAGTTGGCCCACAGCCTCGTGTCAGCAGTCACTCAGTCTGCGTGTTCTGATTCAATCCAAGCTTCAGCCACTTCTCCCGGTGGGTGTCTGGCTGTGTCTGTGCGGCTACGTTTCTGTAATTCTCCCCGTACTTGTACCTATCTGCGGGTGTGAATCTGCATGTGATGGTGCTTATTGTGGGTGTGCATCTGTCGGAATGTGTGGCTGACTATCTGTCTGTGTGTTTGTGTATGTGTTTGTATCTATGGACTTGTGTATATATGTGCTTGCTTGTGAATGCATTTGCATCTGTATACGTGTGCTTGAACATAAACACACTTGTATATGGAGAGTATTTGTCTGCATGTATTTTCGTATGTGTACATGTATAACATATGAGTGTATATGTGTGCATATTTGTATGTACGTGTGTTCAGATATTTGGTTATATGTGTGTTTGTGAGTGTATGCGTGTTTGTGTGTGTATGTCAATGTGTGTGTGTTTGTGTTGTATATGTGTGTCTGTGTGCGTGTATATGTGTATGTCTATTTGTATGTGTGCACGTTGATGTGTGTGTGCCTGTGCCTGATCGCTGTGCATCTCTACCTGTGTATGTTTTTGTTCAGTGCACCTGGGAGAATGCTGTCACTCAGTACCTTGACCTGCCAATCAAAGCTCTCAGAAAGTTGCACTTGCCTCTAAGTTAATGACCCTTATTGAGCCGCTTCTGTTTCATTCACAACACTTCACGGTCATGAAGGTGAAATAATTCTTGTTAGTTCATGGTTGAAACCAGCATCTAGATAAAAAAGAAACGAAAGCCAGGACTCGGGGGGCCACCGACAGTGAGGAGGGCCTCGCAGAGAAAGGGTTAATGGCGAGCCCTCGCTGTGAAATGCATCTCTGTATTTTCTCCTGCAGCACGACTGTGGCCTCAGTTGAGCATTTCTCTGCCCTAGAAGCTTCCAATGGATCAGCTGCTTGCCAGAGAGTGTGAACGGTGAAAAGTGGCAGTGATGATGTGTTTCCAGGCTTTAATCGTGTTCACACTGACACAGGGATCAGTGGAGGCCAGAGCCACTGACTTGTGGCAGAAATAGTGCAGGGGCAGATGAGCAGCTGGACAATTAAAATAGGTCTCGTTGTTAACAAAGGGCTTTTCGAAGCATTTCCAGTGTACAGGTATTTGTTGTTTTAGGAGGTTGTGCCTTCTCCATTTGTTTCCCCCTCCTCTCCTGATAGAAACATAGAAAAATAGGAGCAGGAGTAGGCCATTCGGCCCTTCGAGCCTGTTCCACCATTCAGTATGATCATGGCTGATCCTCTATCTCAATACCATATTCCCGCTCTCTCCCCATACCCCTTGACGCCTTTTGCATCTAGAAATCTATCTATCTCCTTCTTAAATATATTCAGTGATTTGGCCTCCACAGCCTTCTGTGGTAGAGAATTCCACAGGTTCACCACCCTCTGAGTGAAAAAATTTCTCCTCATCTCAGTCCTAAATGTCGTACCCCTTATCCTGAGACTGACCTCTCGTTCTAGACCCCCCAGCCAAGGGAAACATCCTCCCTGCATCCAGTCTGTCTAACCCTGTCAGAATTTTATACGTTTCAATGAGATCTCCTCTCATTCTTCTAAACTCTAGTGAATACAGGCCTATTCGACCCAATCTCTCATCATACGACAGTCCTGTCATCCCAGGAATCAGTCTGGTAAACCTTCGCTGCACTCCCTCTGTGGCAAGTATATCCTTTCTTAGGTAAGGAGACCAAAACTGCACACAGTACTCCAGGTGTGGTCTCACCAAGGCCCTGTATAACTGTAGTAAGACATCCTTGCTCCTGTACTCAAATCCTCTTGCAATGAAGGCCAACATACCATTTGCCTTCCTAACTGCTTGGTACCTGCATGTTTGCTTTCAGTGACTGGTGTACAAGGACACCCAGGTCCCTTTGTACATCAACATTTCCCAATCTATCACCATTTAAATAATACTCTGCCTTTCTGTTTTTCCTACCAAAGTGGATAACTTCACATTTATCCACGTTATACTGCATCTGCCATGTATTTGCCCACTCACTCAACTTGTCTAAATCGCCTTGAAGCCTCTTTGCATCCTCCTCACAACCCCACCTAGTTTCGTGTCATCAGCAAACTTGGAAATGTTACATTTGGTTCCCTCATCCAAATCATTGATATATATTGTGAATAGCTGGGGCCCAAGCACTGATCCCTGCGGTACACCACTAGTCACTGCCTGCCACCCCGAAAAAGACCCATTTATTCCTACTCTCTGTTTCCTGTCTGTTAACCAATTTTCAATCCATGCCAGTATATTATCCCCAATCCCATGTGCTTTAATTTTGCACACTAACCTCTTGTGTGGGACTTTATCAAAGGCCTTCTGAAAATCCAAATACACCACATCCACTGGTTCTCCCTTATATATTCTGCCAGTTATACCCTCAAAAAACTCCAGTAGGTTTGTCAAACACGATTTCCCTTTCATAAATCCATGTTGACTTTGTCTAATCCCATTGATATTTTCTAAGTGTCCTGTTATCATATCCTTTATAATCAACTCTAGCATTTTCCCTACTACTGATGTTAGGCTAACCGGTCTGTAGTTCCCTGTTTTCTCTCTCCCTCCTTTTTTAAATAGTGGGGTTAAATTTGCCTCTTTGGATCTAATACTATCCTTAATTTCTTTTGTTAGCCATGGTTGGGCCGCTTTTCCTTTTGTGTTTTTGCGCCAGAAAGGAATGTATAACTGTTGCAATTCATGCATTCATTCCTTAAATGTTAGCCATTGCCTATCCACCGTCATGCCTTTTAATGAAGCTCCCCAATCTATCATAGCCAACTCCCTCCTCATACCTTTGTAGTTTCCTTTGTTTAGATTTAGGACCCTAGTTTCGGGTTGGACTACTTCACTTTCCATCTTAATGAAGAATTCTATCATTTTATTGTCACTCTTCCCTAAATGACCCCGCACAACAAGATTATTAATTAACCCCTTCTCATTGCACAATACCCAATCGAGGATAGCCTGTTCCCTAGTTGGCTCCTCAACGTACTGGTCTAAAAAACCATCTCGTACACACTCCAGGAATTCATCCTCCACAGTATTATTGCTAATTTGGTTTGGCCAGTCTATATGTAGATTAAAGTCACCCATGATTACTGTAGTACCCTTGTTACATGCATCTCTAATTTCCTGTTTGATGCCGTCCCCTACATTACCACTACTGTTTGGAGGCCTATATACAACTCCCACCAATGTTTTCTGCCCCTTGGTGCTTCTTAGCTCCACCCAGACTGATTCTACATCTTGATTTTCTGAGCCAATATCCTTTCTCACTATTGCTCTGATTTCTTCCTTTACTAACAACGCCACCCCACCTCCTTTTCCTTTTTGCCTGTCCTTCCTAAATATCGAATATCCTTGGATATTCAGCTCCCAGCCATTGTCACCCTGCAGCCATGTCTCCGTAATCGCAATTATATCGTATCCGTTTTCATCTATTTGTGCTGTTAATTCGTCTACCTTATTACGAATGCTTCATGCATTCAGATACAGTGCCTTTAGATTTGTCTTTAACATTTTTAGACATCTTATCATTTTTTTTGTACTATGGCCCTATTTGTCTTGCCATTTTTTCTTATCTGGACCCTATTTGTTAGTGCACTCTTTTGTTTGTATTCTCTGTCCCTTCCTGACACAATCTGGTTATCCTGCCCCCAATCATTTTCCTGCACTGCTTCCTTGTCATTTCTCCAGCATTCTAGATTTCTCCCCCACCCCCGCCCTTATTTAGTTTAAAGCCCTATCTACCTCCCTAGTTATTCGATTCGCTAGAACTCTGGTCCCAGCATGGTTCCGGTGTATTCCGTCCCAACGGAACAGCTCTCTTTCACCAGTACTGGTGCCAGTACCCCACGAATCGAAACCCACTTCTCCCACACCAATCTTTGAGCCATGCATTCATCTCCCTGATCCTATTGACCCTATGCCAATTTGCTTGTGGCTCAGGTAATAATCCAGAGATTATTACCTTTGTGGTTCTGCTTTTTAATTTAGTCCCTAGCTGCTCAAACTCTCTCAGCAGAACCTCTTTCTTAGTCATACCTATGTCGTTGGTACCTACGTGGACCACAACAACTGGATCCTCCCCCTCCCATTCCAAGTTCTTCTCCAGCCCGGAGGAGATGTCCTTTACCCTGGCAACATAGCCTTCGGGACTCACGCTCCTGGCTGCAGAGAACAGTGTCAATCCCCCTAACTATACTGTCGCCTACTACAACCACCTTTTTTACTCCCCCCCACTTGAAAGGCTTCCTGTACCACGATGCCGTGGTCAGTTTGCTCATCCTCCCCGCAGTCCCCACACTCATCCACAAGGGTTGCAAGAACCTCAAATCTATTGGACAAGTGCAGGGACTGAGGCTCCTGCAATACTACCTCCTGGATCCCCGTACCTGCATCACTCGTAGTCACACCCTCCTGTCCCTGACCACGTGTCAATTCTAAAGTATTTAATCTAAGGGGTGTGGCTGCCTCCTGGAGCAAAAGGTCCAGGCAACTTTCTCCCTCCATGATGTCTCGTAATGTCTGCAGCTCGGACTCCAGCTCCTCAACTCGGAGCCGAAGTTCCTCGAGCCGCAGACACTTACTGCAGATGTAGTCGCCCTGGACAAAAATGTCCACAAGCTCCCACATATTGCAGCAGCAACACATCTCCTGTTCTCCCATTATTTTATTTATTTAATTAATTAGATAAGTGTTAATCAAATTATTTACCTTATTTAGTTTATTAAATGAAGTTTAGTTTTTAAAATTTAGTCATATGCTATATATTAACTTAAAACTTAGTCCACAGTCACTACCACCCACTTACCTGTGACGTCACACTGTGGTTTTCTCTTGTAGTTGCAGGTCCGCTGCTGCTTTTATCTCCGCTCTCGGGCCTCGGTCTGCTCTCACTCAGGTCTACCGCCGCTCTGCGGGAGAAGTTAGGAAAAGCAAGGCAAAGCAGCACCTACTTCCCCCACTTCACCGCATTCCCACACTTACCAAACTCCCAAGTTGTTCACTCTGCGCCAAGCTGCACTCCGTGACAAACTGCACTCCAACCTCCCTTGTTTATACTGCTGAGATTTATGAGTCAGCTCTCTGGCAGTTGCGGAACCAGATTAGACCAGTTAATTAACTAACTAGCCCCACCCATTCTCTAGTACAGAGCTTGCTTAGTCCTGCTGGTGCTGATTCCTGCTGGGGCACAAATCCACGGATGCCGGTCACCATCCGTTAACTTGTCCAAGTGGCTCGGTGATTGGCGCACTCAGTCAGAAGGTTGTGGGTTTCAAGTCCCACTCCAGAAACTTGAGCACAAAATCTGGGCTGACTCTCCAGTGCGGTACTGTGGGAGCGCTGCATTGTCGGGGGAGCTGTCTTTCAGATGAGACATTAAACTGAGGCCTGGTCTGTCCTCTCAAGTCGATGTAAAAGATCCTATGCCACTATTTTAAAGAGGAGCAGGGACATTCTCCTCAGTGTCCTGGCCATCAGGGTATACACTGAGCACACACAGGAACAGGAGGAGGCCATTTAGCCCCTCGAACCTGTTCTGCCATTCAGTGAGATCATGGCTGATCTGTGACCTAACTCCATATACCCGCCTTTGCCCCATATCCCTTAATACCTTTGGTTAACAAACATCTATCAATCTCTGATTTAAAATTAACAATTGACCTAGCCATCAACTGCAGTTTGCGAAAGAGAGTTCCAAACTTCGAGCACCCTTTGCATGTAGAAATGTTTCCTAATTTCACTCCTGAAAGGTCTGGCTCTAATTTTTATACTATGCCCCCTAGTCCTAGACTCCCCAACCAGCAGGAATAGTTTCTCTCTATCTACCCTATCTGTTCCCCTTAATATCTAGAAAACTTCGATGAAATCAGACTGTCAGAATAGATACTGAACAGGCACAACGTATCTTAAGAACATAAGAATTAGGAGCTGGAGTCGGCCATACGGCCCCTCGAGCCTGCTCCGCCATTCAATAAGATCATGGCTGATCTTCAACCTCAACTCCACTTTCCCGCCCGATCCCCATATCCCTTGATTCCCCTAGAGTCCAAAAATCTATCGATCTCAGCCTTGAATATACTCAGCGATTCAGCATCCACAGCCCTTTGGGGTAGAGAATTCCAAAGATTCACAACCCTCTGAGTGAAGAAATTCCTCCTCATCTCAGTCCTAAATGGCCGACCCCTTATCCTGAGACTGTGACCCCTGGTTCCAGACTCTCCAGCCAGGGGGAAACAACCTCTCAGCATCTACCCTGTCAATCCCCTTCAGAATCTTACATGTACACTGAATCAGGTACGTACACTGAACGTTTATTGGTGCAGGGAGTTGTTAACAGGAGTATTTGATGAGCAGATCATTGGAACTATACAATGAACAGATCGAGTTTATCAGGATTCTACACTGAGCAGGTAAACGGTATCAGATGTACACTCAACAGCTACAGCTAGTCAGGAGTAGACCCTGAGCAGGTGTTGTTTGAAGCAGTTAATGTTACCAGCACACAGCACAATGTAAACCATAGAGAGCAGCTCAGCACATGTTTATAGACACGTACATGCTGCTTGTGACCAATGATCTTATAAACGAAGGAGCAGTTCGGAAGCTGGCTGTTGTCATTGGGAGTTTAAACAACACCCATCAATACATTTCTGGTCCAACCAGTTCTGCTCATCAATGATTTCAACAGAAGGGATTATAAAATAGATTTAGAGCAGATCGTATTAGCTATATCTGAATCCTGGTAGTCACTCTTCCAGTTAGATCGATATTTTCGTTCTTTTTTGACAAAAAACAAATCCCAGTCCCGAGAGGATGGAGTGAAGCCGAGGGATTTCGTGCACTTCCTTCCCTGTGCTGGTTGGAGAGCGGTGGTCCCAGCTGGGTGGGAGACTCGCGTTACACGAAATGTAATGCCAGCGTCCGCAGAATGCACAATGCTGTCCCACTGTCACTCACACGTGGCCGACAGCTCCCATATCTAATGGCAGCAATAGATCCTCAGTTATTTTCACATTACGCCATACACAGCAAGAGTACATGGTTCCTTTCCTGGAGTCAGTGAGGCGGGGGGGGGAAATCAGAGTCTGCTTCAATACACATGCAGTGTACATTGCTGATAACATGTACCTGCTCAGGGTCTACTCCTGATTAGCTGTAGCTGTTGAGTGTACATCTGATACCGTTTACCTGCTCAGTGTATAATCCTGATAAACTCGATCTGTTCATTGTATAGTCCCAATGATCTGCTCATCAAATACTCCTGTTAACCTGCACCAGTAAACGTTCAGTGTACGTACCTGATTCAGTGTACATATAAGATTCTGAAGGGGATTGACAGGGTAGATGCTGAGAGATTGTTTCCCCTGGCTGGAGAGTCCAGAACCAGGGGTCACAGTCTCAGGATAAGGGGTCGGCCATTTAGGACTGAGATGAGGAGAAATTTCTTCACTGAGAGGGTTGTGAATCTTTGGAATTCTCTATCCCCAAAGGGCTGTGGATGCCCAGTCGTTGAGTTTATTCAAGGCTGAGATCTGAGCTGCTCTCTGTGATTCACATTGCGCTGTGCACTGGTAACATTACACTTCGAACAACAACAAAAAAACCCTCTCCTCTCCTGTAGGCACTGACTCGAGCTGGGATGTCCACATCGCCCAAGAGGCCATTCTTTGTGTGGACGGTGGGTATCAGCAGGCTGTGCGACCATGGGCAGCATCGCGGTCGAGTCTGCTCCTGTCCTCACCCAGTGTCCACACACATGCCATCCAGCGGGGGTCACTGAACAGCGACCAGGACATCCCAAAGCGCTTCACAGCCAATGATGTATTTTTTTTGGAGTCACTGTTGTAATTTAGGAAGTGCAGCGGCCAATTTTGTGCACAGCAAGCTCCCACAAACAGGAATGTGATAACAACCAGATAATCTGTTTGTGATATTGGCTGAGGGATAAATATCAGCCAGGACGAGCTCCCCTGGTTTTCTTCGAAACAGTGCCATGGGATCGTTTACATCCACCTGAGGGCAGGCGGGGCCTCGGTTTAACGTTTCACCTGAAAGATGGCACCTCCAACAGTGCAGCACTCCCTCAGCACTGCACTGAAGAGTCAGCCAAGATGCTCAAGTCTCATGGAGTGGGACCCGAACCCACAACCTTCTGACTCAGAGATGAGAGTGTTACCCACTGAGCCAGGGCCTGCACCTGAGGTAATTTAGGGAAATTTAGGCAAGAGGAGAGCAGGGGAGAACTCTTGGATGAGAGGAGTGCCGGTGGCCAGAGATATAATCTTCCCCTCTCCTTGCCTTTCAGATCACCTGGTGGCTGAGACATTGATGGGCCCGGAGGACTCCTCCCAGCTCCAGCAACCTGTGCAGAACAAGCGGCGGCTCTCCATGATCTCGCAGGGCCGGTTCGAGCGGAGCTTCTCGGAGGAAGGCGTGGAGAAGCCGGCCGAGGGCCAGAAGCCCCGGGTGTACACCATCTCCGGGGAGAGCCAGCTGCTGTCGGAGCGGGAGAACGAGGGCGTGGCGGCCACGCCGGCCAAGGGCGCGCGGCCCGGCAAGGCGGGGCATCCGGCGCCGCACGGCCCCAGCGGCTCGCACAGCGTGACCGGACGCTGCAGGAGCTGGGCAGGCAGCAGGCAGAGCTCCAGGGACTGCCCCAGCTGCGCAAAGGCCACCGTCTCCTCGCAAAACTCCCTCGACCTGGAGCACGTGCAGTCCCGCGAGGCCGCGCGCCATCGCAAGAAGCTGGAGCGGATGTACAGCGTGGACAGAGTATCTGGTGAGTAGCTGCTTAGGCCGTTGTCGAACTGGGGAAAAACTAGTCGGAGTATGACTACTTTATCATGAATTTTGTCGAAGTGCCCTGAAGCAGGCGGAGGAGCCTTCTTTGCATATTTAAATTGGTCTAGTGCCGATTTCAGGCGGCCACCAGGAATGGGCGAAACACGTACCAATGTCTACCCAAAAGTGACAGGGCAGAGATAGAGAACTTTTTTTTAAGTATCATAGAATGATGCAGCTCAGAAGGAGGCCATTCGAGCCATCGAGCCTGTCATAGAAACATAGAAGTGAGGAGCAGGAGTAGGCCATTCGGCCCCTCGAGCCTGTTCTGCCATTTAATGAGATCATGGCTGATCATCCAAATTCAGAACCCTGTCCCTGCTTTCTCCCCATATCCCTTGATCCCTTTAGCCTTAAGAAATATATCTACCTCCTTCTTGAATATATTTAATGAATTGGCCTCAACTGCCTTCTGTGGTAGAGAATTCCACAGGTTCACCACTCTCTGGGTGAAGAAATTCCTTCTCATCTCAGTCCTAAATGGCTAACCCCTTATTCTTAAATGAGAAGTTGCACAACACCAGGTTATAGTCCAACAGTTTTATTTGAAATTACGAGTTTTCGGAGCGCTGCTCCTTCGTCAGGTGCATTGGAGGCAGTTCAGAGAAGGTTCACTCAGTTGATTCCGGAGATGAGGGGGTTGACTTATGAGGAAAGGTTGAGTAGGTTGAGCCTCTACTCATTGGAATACAGAAGAATGAGAGGCGATCTTATCGAAACATATAAGATTGTGAGAGGGCTTGATCGGGTGGATGCGGGGAGGATGTTTCCACTGATGGGTGAGACTAGAACTAGGGGGCATAAACTTAGAATAAGGGGCTGCCGTTTCAAAACTGAGATGAGGAGAAACTTCTTCACTCAGAGGGTAGTAAATCTATGGAATTTGCTACCTCAGAGAGCTGTGGAAGCTGCGACATTAAATAAATTTAAAACGGAGATAGACAGTTTCCTAGCTGATAAGGGAATTAAGGGTTATGGGGAGTGGGCAGGGAAGTGGACGTGAGTCTAGGTTCGGATCAGCCATGATCTTGTTGAATGACGGAGCAGGCCCGAAGGGTCGTATGGCCTACTCCTGCTCCTACTTCTTATGTTCTTATGGTTCTTTTGCCAAGCACCTTAACCTCTGGTTACCGACCCTTCTGCCACTGGAAACAGTTTCTCCTTATTTACTCTATCGAAACCATTCATGATTTGGAACACCTCTATCAAATCTCCTCTTAAGCTTTTCTGCTCTAAGGAGAACGATCCCAGCTTCTCCGGTCTCTCCACATAACTTATGCTATGGTACCTTATCTCTGGTACCAGTCCAGTAAATCTCTTCTGCACCCTCTCCAAGGCCTTGACATCTTTTGTAAAGTGTGGTGCCCAGAATTGGACCCAATACTCCAGCTGAGGCCTAACCAGTGTTTCATCAAGGTTTAGCATAACTTCCTTGCTTTTGTACTCTTCCTCTATTAATAAAGCCCAGTATCCCATATGCTTTTTTTAACGGCCTTCTCAACTTGTCCTGCCACCTTCAAAGTGTATGTTCACCCCCAGGTCTCTCTGTTCCGGCACCTCCTTTAAAATTATACCATTTAGTTCATATTGCCTCTCCTCATTCTTCCTAGCAAAATGTATCAGCGTTAAATTTCATCTGCCATTGTCTGCCCATTTCACCAGTCTGGCTATGTCTTCCTAAAGTATGATGCGGAGATGCCGGTGTTTGACTGGGGTGGACAAAAGTGAGAAGTCGCACAACACCAGGTTATAGTCCAACAGTTTTATTTGAAATCACAAGCTTTCGGAGCGCTGCTCCTTCGTCAGGTGAAGTGAAGAACTTCACCTGACGAAGGAGCAGCGCTCCGAAAGCTTGTGATTTCAAATAAAACTGTTGGACTATAACCTGGTGTTGTGTGACTTCTCACTTTTTTCCTGAAGTATGTTACTATCCTCCTCATTGTTTACTACATTTCTGAATTCTGTGTCCTTATGCCCTGTATACCCAAGTCCAGGTCATTAATATATATCCTACTACCAACCCCTGGGGAACACCATTGCACACTCACTCCAGTCTGAAAAACAACCATTCACCACCACTCTCTGCTTTACATCCCTTAGCCAATTTTGTATCCACCTTGCCACTGTCCCTTTAATCCCATGGGCTTTAATTTTGCTAACAAGTCTATTGTGTGGTACTTTGTCGAGCGCCTTTTTGTAAGTCCATATGCACAACATCAACCGCACTACCCTCATCCACCCTCTCTGTTACTTCATCAAAGAATTACGTAGAATTTTACAGCACAGAAACAGGCCATTCGGCCCAACTGGTCTGTGCCAGTGTTTATGCTCTATATGAGCCTCCTCCCACCCTACTTCTCGCTCTATCATAAATCCTTCTATTCCTTTGCCCCCTGCTTATCTAGTTTCCCCTTAAATGCATCTGTGTGATTGTGTGGTAGCGAGTTCCATATTCTCACCACTCTCTGAGTAAAGAGGTTTCTCCTGAACTCCTTATTGGATTTATTAGTGACTACCTTATATTTGTGGCCCCTAATTTTGGACTCCCCCACAAGTGGAAAGTCGGGCACTTTAAGATGCCAGATTCATGCGTGAGGTGGAGTATTCCATTAGCTTAGGGGGAAAGAGGTAAGCGAAGAGAAAGGGCGTTGAACGTATGGGAAGAACTGTCTGAGGAGGCAGTGGGGAAGATAGTGTTGGCAAACTCGAGAAGGAATTGGATAGACAGCAACTGAGGGGTATGACCGAGAGTGAGGCCGATTTTTATCCACACCCCCGGCCGAGGCGGGAACAGGGTAACAGCGCGATGAAAATGGCAGCTTAGCACTTACTGTCTTGTTCCTTCTGATGTCCAAGTCTCCATCATTTTGGTGGGAGCCTTAAAATAGGTGACACAGGCCCTCACTGAAAGCAGGCGGGCGTCTCATCAGCCCATGCAGGTTGGGGTCGTGAGACGTCACTAGGACCCCGGTGAAATTTCCCTAAGTGCCAATGGATGGTCCCGCAATGCTTGGCGTCGAGCGACCTAACAAAAAAAAAGCTGGGAACAAAAGATTTTCGGAATGATTCTTCGGGCATTCCCGCCTCCTTTAAGACATCCTGGTCCTCCTTCACCGCCCACGGCTGCAGCGCTGGGCTCCCTCTGTGTGGCAGGACTCCTGTCAGGACTGCTAACCGCCCCCACCCCCCCAGCATAATTAATGAGCCGCAACCTAGGAGCTTGAAACGGGGGGACGGCAGGTGGAAGCCCTGCCCTAGACCCGCCTCTGTTAGCAAACCCACCCCGGAGGTAAATCCAGGCCCTAGGTGTTTGCAGGAGAACAGGGACAATCGTACCTCCTACCCCACTGAAACAAGTTCAAAAAACAATTCCCTTACTATTCTGACACTATGACTGCAATCTTATTGAGAAATAATTTGCAGTTGGTTGCTAGGAAACTCCAGTCGGCATACACTCTATAGTAACACACTCTGGGTTACTGGGTTACAATATTCCTGTATATCTACAACGGGATGATTATATATGTAATGCTAAATGATCTGAAATGGCAGTGGGAAGTGCAGCTATGACCTGGTATCCTTCAGCCCAGGGTATTTGTGAATAGAATTGACTCTTACCCACAATAAATATAAGCGATTCCCATTTTCTACCAGGTCCCTCCTCCTGAACCACATGAGAAGTAGACTCGATAGCAATCTGTTGTTCAATCTAATGTAATGGAGGAGGAGAATTGCAACCAGTTGCTTTGCGGTTGAATCTACCCTGGGCTGGAAACAACCCTTACTGGCCAGGTGTCCTGCAGTCCAGACACAGGCCTGTGCGATTCTGGAGACAAGACTGCTGGAATCTGGAAACAGGTCTTCTCGGATTCGAGGCAAAGGCCAATGAAATTCTGGGAACAGTGCTCTCAGGAAGTGGGCATAGGTCTCCCAGGGTAGGGATGTCCAACCTGAGGCCCCGTGGTCATGTGTGGCTCCCGAGCCCTGGCAATCCGGCCTTCGAAATGCGGTGGCTGGTTTGAATCTGGTGGGTCTGGAGGTTTGGACGTCCTGTTCTTGGTGCTGCCGCCTCATTGATGGATTAACCCTTAATCGGAACACCAAGTTCTGTTCGTATCAGCAGCTTGGGATATATGCAAATCAATGGGAACAGGGATTTATACTTTATATGTGGCCCATACGCACTTGTGTAGTTTACAAACACTCGCGGTTGGACACTCTTATGCGCTAGGAAGAGGCCAGTGAGATTCTGGATTTGGTTTCCTAAAGGTGCCTTTACATTTGCTGCTTCTGTAGTTTTGGCCGAGGGATGTGCATTGCTCCCTATGGTTACGTATAAAATCCGCTCCCTTATCCTGACAGCTACTAGGATCTGGGGCAAGAATGCTGGGACGTTGATCTGGATCTGGTTGATTTCCATCCGTTCTCAATAGTTGACCTGGCTGTTGGAGGTGCCTCTGGCTTCTTTGTCTCATCTGTTCTCCTCTGTTTCATCCATTGGCCCCGGGAGCTGCCACAATTGGTCTCCCTCCATTAAGCAGCAGTGGCTGGAGTTCACTGATCTCCATTTTAAAGTGACCATTACTGAACCACTTTCTTAATCCCTCTTTCTGTGGATAATCTGGAGTGAAATGCGGTTTCTTTCAGACGACGTTCCAATTCGGAATTGGTTCCCAAAGGAAAACCTCTTCAACTTCCAGACGGCAACCACCACAATGCAGGCGTGAGTACGATAACACATTGTCACTGTTTTATATCAAGCTGCTGTATTCAGGTGTAAAAGCCTACGAGCAGATTCGGTAATTGTAGGACTGCCAGTGTCGATGAAAAAACAAAGTCATCTCTGTTTCTAAACTTGACATTATTCAACTGACCAAAAAAGCATTGAAGCTTAATCCGTACACAACATTTATAACAAGATTTATATTTATTTTTGGGTTTGGAATTGCTGCGTTGTTGGAGCTCCTATCTTTTGGTCGGAAAAATAGAAAAGCGCAGTATTTTTTAAATGGTGAGAGATTGGGAAATGTTGGTGTTCAGAGGGACCTGGGTGTCCTTGTACACGAATCACAAAGTTAACATGCAGGTACAGCAAGCAATTAGGAAAGCAAATGGTATGTGGACCTTTATTACAAGAGGATTTGAGTACAAGAGTAAAGACGTCTTACTGCAATTATATAGGGCCCTGGTGAGACCACACCTGGAGTATTGTGTACAGTTTTGGTCGTCTTACCAAAGGAAGGATATACTTGCCATCGAGGGAGTGCAACCAAGGTTCACCAGACTGGTTCCTGGGATGGGGGGGATTGTCCTATGAGGAGAGATTGAGTAGACGAGGCCTTTATTCTCTAGAGTTTAGAAGAATGAGAGGTGATCTCATTGAAACATAGAAAATTCTCACAGGGCTTGACAGGGTAGATGCAGGGAGGTTGTTTCCCCTGGCTGGGGAGTCTAGAACCAGGGGTCACCGCCTCAGAATAAGGGGTCTGCCATTTAGGACTGACATGAGGAGAAATTTCTTCACTCAGAGGGTGGTGAATCTTTGGCATTCTCTACCCCAGAGGGCTGTGGAGGCTCAGTTGTTGAGTATATTCAAGACAGAGATCGATTAGATTTTTGAATATTAAGGGAATCAAGGGATATGGGGATAGTGCAGGAAAGTGGCGATAAGGTAGAAGATCAGCCATGATCTTATTGAGTGGCGGAGCAGGCTCGAGGGGCCGAATGGCCTACTCCTGCTCCTATTTCTTATGTTTAGGTGAGACATTAAACCAAGACCCCGTCTGCTTTCTCAGGTGGACGTAAAAGATACCACGGCACTATTCGAAGAAGAGCAGGGGAGTTATCCCCGGTATCCTGGCCAATATTCATCCCTCAATCAACATCACTAAAACATTTAGTTTGTGGGGTATTGGCTGCCACATTTGCCCGCATAAGAACAGTGACTACACTTCCGAGCGTAATTAGTTAGCTGTGAGGGGCTTCGGGGTGTCACAGACATGTGAAAGACGCTATATAAATGCACATTCATTCTTTAATTGAGTACCATTGGTTGGAAGGACCAATAATTCAGACAAGAATGTAGAAAGTCTCCTTCAGGTTGAGTAAAACGTTGTTTGAAGGTAGTATTTCAGTCTCACAAGAGAGACCTCACAAGCTAAAAATTCCCTGCCACGGGAATTCCTCACACACGAATCCTGCTTTCAGACCCAAGCTTCTCTCACTCAAGGTGCAGGTAATGTTCCCAGGTTCAAACGTCAGACATAAGAGTCAGACATCAGTTGTATAGTACCTGGCAGCAGTGGGTCATTTCTCTCTCTGACCTGCTTTGCACTGCAGCCGACACTGAGACACAAACACAGGAACTGTAGCGCTCCTGTGAAGCCCCTTGGGACGTTCCACTACAGTAAAGGTGCTTATATAAGTACAAGTTGTTGTTGTTGTTGCTGTATAGTACTGGATGGGAGTGAGCTGTCCCTTTTTCAGACAGTGCGTGCAGAGGAGCGGATACCGAGACCCAAACAAGCTGTACAGTACCAGATAGTAATGAATTCTTGCCTCTAAAAATTCCTTATCTATTCAAAGGAGCTGACGCTGAGGCTCGCACGAACTGTACAGTACCCGCTGGAGTGGATCATTCCTTTTTGCCTTGTAGGTACTGCACACTGAGACATACACAAGCCATACAGTACCGCCAACAACAACTTGCATTTATATAGCGCCTTTAACGTAGTAAAATGTCTCACCACACTTCGCAGGAACGTAATCCGACAAAAATTGAGACCGAGCCAAAAAAAGGAGGCATTTGGGGGAAAAAAAGCTTGGTCAAAGAGATAGGTTTTAAGGAGTGTCGTAAAGGAGGAGAAAGTGGTAGAGAAAGAGGTGGAGAGGTTTAGCGAGGGAATTCCAAGGCTTGGGGCCTAGACGCCTGACTGCACAATCGCCAATGGATGGGGAGAAGGAAGTGGGGGGATGCACAAGAGGCCAGAATTGGAGGAGCGCAGAGATCTAGGAGTCTTGTAGGGCTGGAGGGGATTACAGAGATAGGATGGGACGAGGCCACGGAGGGATTTGAACGCCAGGATCAGAATTTCAAAATCGAGACGTTCGGGGACCGGGAGCCAATGTCGGTCAGCAAACACAGGAGTGATGGTGCGAGTTAGACAAGGAGCAGAAGATGAATCATTCCCTTTTGCCTCATATACATACACAGGAGCTGACACTCATAAGCTGCTAAGTGCCGGATGGAATGAACCATTCCCTTTTGTTCTGTATGTACTGTTAATGTAAAGGAGCTGACACCGAGACATGCACGAGCTGCAGTGTTACTGATGCGGTGATTTGTTCTCTTTATCCAGTACATGAAAGGAAGCTGCATCTGAATTCAGTAGTAACAGAAGCGCCCCGTACTTACTGGGGCTTGAGCACTGGTCCTCCTGCTCCCTACACCCTAAGTAGCATTCCAGTAATCCGGAACTAATTGGGTGTCACCCAACAATCGAGCCTTCGCTGAAACCCTTCTGACCTATTATTCCTATCAGTGGTTTTTGTTAAACGTGTGAGATATGCCAGCACTTGAGAGCTCAGTTTGGTGTTTAATGAGCTCACGCTGAATATTGAATAGCAGTAGGTTCAGACAGCTAGCATGTACAGCGAGCACTCCCATTTGTGAATTTACAAGTGGATATAAATGTAATGCACCAGCTGTGCCCCATGCATTATGTAATAACTCCAGGCTTTCGACCAATTGCTTTCTTGATGATGATCCACCGTGGCAGTGAACAGATCAAGTCATGAGGGGGATCCATAATCACACTGATCTTGAATCCAGAGAGGGTTTCAAAGCCCTGATATTATCACTTGTATTTCACATGGCCCAGAATTCCTCATTCCTCTGTGTTGCCTAGGCGATGGGTTATAAACTTTAAAAAAAAAGTTGCACATCCTTTTGCCATCTTTGTTACTAATTCGGAAGTGCTGTAGACATTGTCTCGGGTTTAGTGGCGACCATTGCCCCTTCAAGGGGTCTTGATGTCTTAGCTTTACAGGAGTTGACTCGCGCTGCCCTATAAATACATACACAATGGCACAACCCAGGGAAGCAAGAGTGATCTGGACCAGATCCTTGTGGTTCCGCATGTGTATTTCCTCGCTCTCTTCCAAAGGCAGACCAAGTTAACACTAGGTGAGGCGAGGTTTGGTGCAAACTGTTAAGGTGAATGTGTAGATCAATAATTCTGATATTCACTTAGTTCAATCGAAACAATTTTCCACACTAGTCCTACCTAGTGCGATTGCCAGTTTTGTACCAGCGAATGCCAGCTTGTTGCTGGAATCGGCGCTTGGGCTTAAACTGTGCAGTCCGACGGCACCTTAGGTACCACGGCCAATTACGGTCACGGCGACACAAAGGTGACTTTCAAGCCCTGGAGATAATGTGGAGAAGAGGCAGGAGGCTGACCCCTCGCATCCGAGTTATGAGGAGAGACTGAAATCCGGGGTTAGTCAGCCTTGAATAGAGGTGACTAAGAAAGCACATTTATAGAGATGTTTAAAATAGTACAAAAATGGGATAGAAAAAGTAAACCTGGAGCACAACCGCATTGTGACCATGGCGGTGGGAGAAGGGGACAAACCAGCGAAAATTTAATTCCGGACGAATGTCAGGATGTGTTGCTTCACACAGTGAAAGGCACAAACATGGAATGGGCTTTGTGTTGTAAAGGTCAGGAGGCAAAACGAAATAAAAGAACTCGCAATTCTGTAGCACCCCTCAGGCTCTCGGGACGTCCCAACTCGCTTCACGCCCAATCAATTACTTTTGAAGTGCTGTCACTGTTGTTTTGTGGGCAAACGTGAAACCAATTTTGCACACAGCAAGAGCCCACAAATAGTGAATGAGCTAAATGAACAGTTAATCTGTGTTGGTGGTATGGGCAGAGGGAGGAACGGAAATAAAGAAAGAAAAAGCTTTCAAAACCTCAGCACGTCCCAAAAAGCTGTACAGCCAATTAAATACTTTTGAAGTGTAGTCCCTGTAGGAAACGCGGCAGCCAATTTGCACACAGCAAGATCCCACAAATAGCGAATTAGATAAATGACCAGTTAATCTGTTTTGGTGGTATTGGCAGGGGGAGAGAAAGAAAGACTGACTGACTTGTATTTATAAAGCACCTTTCATGATCTCAGGACACCCCAAAGCGCTTTACAGCCAATGAAGTACTTTTCAAGTATAGTCACTGTTGGAATGTAGGAAGCTTCCACAAATAGTGAATGAGATAAATGACCAGTGGTGGTATTGGTAGAGGGAGGAATGGAAAGAAAGAAAGAAAGATGTATGTGGACAACTGAAATCACACTCTGCAATATGAGCATACAATGTGTGCTAAAACATCGTTTTAGATGTTGCATGAGGAATCAACTTTGGCCAGGACACCAGGAGAAATCCTTGGTTTAATGTCTCATTCGAAAGACGGCACCTCCAACCATGCAGCACTCCCTCAGTACTGCACTCAAGTGTCAGCCAGGTTATGCGCTCAAGCCCTGAAAACAATGACTTTCTGACCCTCACTCACTTAAGAACTGGGTGAGTTTACATCCTGTCCAATCACTTGTGGTACGGGGGGCCATTGTGTTCACGGTCTGTTTATAGACTGATCGTGACTCTTTATTGCCCCTCGGTCTCCCAGGGATATTTGCACAGCTGGACTCCTGCTGGTCAATTCACACTGCTCCTGGCACTTACCCGACACGAGCACTTCAGTCAAGACAAGGAGTTAATTTCATGATTCTGTCTATGGTGTGAAATTAAGCTGTGTGATATGAACGTATCAACTTGCCAATGCAAGGACAGGGGAATTTCATGTGGACAGTTTAGCACATTGTATGCTCGTATGCCACAGTGTGATTTCAGTTCCCATATACATCAATGGCTGTTGTCTATTGTTCTATACGCAAATTGGATATAAAAGATCCCATGGCCGTATTCGAAGAGGAGCAGGGGAGTTCTCCCAGTGTCCTGGCCAATATTTATCCCTCAA
This sequence comes from Squalus acanthias, assembly GCA_030390025.1. NCBI lineage: Eukaryota > Metazoa > Chordata > Chondrichthyes > Squaliformes > Squalidae > Squalus > Squalus acanthias. Next base: position 191,796 of record JASTWF010000438.1, read on the forward strand.
CCAACATCACTAAAAACAGATTATCTGGTGGGAGCTTGCTGTGCACAAATTGGCTGCTGCGTTTCCGACATTACAACAGTGACTCCACTTCAAAAACTCTACGTTGGCTGTCAAGTGCTTTGAGATGTCCTCAGGTCGTGAAAAGCGCTATATAAGTGCAAGTTCTTTTTTCTTGACTAACCACTAGTCGATCCCCCGTAGTGTGGCACATGGGGAGTCAGGATCGGGCGCAAATTTTGGAGCGAGAAGGGGAATCGTTTGCCCCAGGCAGGGCAGGGGGGAGTGAAGAAGGAGGGGGAGGGAATGGCATGGAGGAGATGAGATAAGGAGACAGAGGAGGTTGCCTTTGGAGCTGCCGGTTTTATTTCGGGACATAGCTAGTCCCACCTCATTGCAGAATCGCTTTCAAAGGGTTCTACAATATGAATGGGGCGGGGATTTTCATCACAAAACGGCAGGCAGATGGCACGCTTCATGTCAACACTGGTTCATCTGCTTGTGCCAATGTGCTCGTTATGGCTAAACGTGTTGGGAAGATGTAAATTATCAAAGGTTCGTTCATCAAAGGAACAGCGTTGTGCACAGGACCCTCCTCTTACACAATGCCCATTCAGACACGATGAATGTGAATAGGCCGCCTTTGAGCCACCTCACTGATGTACAGGACGCAGCCAAGACCCTACCTGATGTGGCGTCTCATTATTCCCGGCAATAGCTCATATCACCCGTATGTAGAGAGCAATCGGACTGATTGATTAAAATCGCTAAAAGTGCAACATAGGCAATCCAGGTGGGTCTGAATATGAATCAGTGAGTGAAAGAGGTAAAATAATGACCAGGCGCTCTTAACCCTTTCCCCGCTGAATAAACAGGATGGTTAACACAGCAGATACTGTGACTGCTGGTTTCAAGCTGGGCCCTGTGAGGAGAGATTTTCATTTATAATCCAACTAAGGTACAATGGCACTGTGTGCAATGTTAGTAATGCGCACCCAACAGGTGCTTGTTTTTAATCAGTTTTATTTCCTCAAAGAATTAAGCTTTCAGGTAAAAGTCCTTTGTCTGCTATTTAACTAAGATGTTAATACTTTTTAAACAGGTTAAGGTGTTAGTTAACATAGTTAACAAAGGACTTTCACCTGAATGTGTTAACACGTGTCCTTTATGTCCCAAGGATACCTGCCATCCTTACCTGGTCTGACCTATCTGGGACTCCAGTCCCACACTAACGTGGTTGACTTTTAACTGCCCTCTCAAAAGGCCGAGCAAGCCACTCCATTGTATCAAACCGCTATCAGCCCACCACCACCTTCTCAGGGCAGCTTGGGATGGGCAATACATGCCGGCCTTGCCAGCGATGCCCACATCCCGAGAATGAACAATAATAAAAAACACGCTCGTCCCCATATTGCACAGCACCATTTCCGGTCTAATGTCCCTCAACCTCCTAATAAAGGAGCGGTTCGTCAATCAGCGAAATATGGAAATGTTTTCTCTCGCCTTAAACCTCAGAAATGGGTAATTATTGAACATAGGAACATAGGAGTAGGCCATCGAGCCCCTCAAGCCTGTTCAGCCATGATCTCATTGAATGGCAGATCTGTGACCTCACTTCCTTTGGCCCACATCACTTAACACCTTTGGTTAACAAAAAGCTATCAATCTCCAATTTAAAATTAACAATTGATCTAGCATCAATTGCCTTATTTGGAAGAGAGTTACAAACTTCTACCACCCTTTGTGTGTCGAAGTGTTTCCTAATTTCACTCCTTAAAGGTCTGGCTCTAATTTTTAGACTATGCCCCCAGTCCTAGACTCCCCAACCAGCCGAAATAGTTTCTCTCTATCTACCCTATCTGTTCCTCTTAATATCTTGAAAACTTCGATCAGATCACCCCTTAACCTTCTAAATTCAAGGGAATACAACCCGAGTTTGTGTAATCCCTCCTCGTAACTTAACCCTTGAATTCCGGGTATCATTCTGATAAACCTACACTGCACTCCCTCCAAGGCCAATATATCCTTCCTAAGGTGTGGTGCCCAGAACTGCTCACAGTACTCCAGGTGTGGTCTAACCAGGGCTTTGTATAGCTGCAGCATAACTTCTACCCCCTTGTATTCTAGTCCTCTAGATATAAAGGCCAGCATTCCATTAGCCTTTTTGATTATTTTCTGTACCTGTTCATGACATTTTAATGATCTATGTACCTGGACCCCCAAGTCTCTTTGGACCTCCACTGTTTTTAGCTTTTCACCATTTAGAGAGTACCCTGTTCTATCCTTTTTAAGGTCCAAAGTGGATGACCTCACATTTGCCTACAGTGAAATCCATTTGCCACAGTTTTGCCCATTCACTTAATCTGTCGATATCCCTTTGTAATTTTATGCTTTCGTCTACACTGCCTACAATGCCGCTTATCTTTGTGTCATCAGCAAATTTGGATACATGACTTTCTATGCCATCATCTAAGTTAATAAATACTGTGAATATTTGAGGCCCCAACACAGATTCCTGCGGGACACCACTAGTCACATCCTGCCAATTTGAGTATCTACCCATTAACCCTACTGTCTGTCTGCTGCCGCTCAGCCAATTTTGTAACCAGGTTAATAATTTGCCCTTAATTTCATGGGCTTCTACCTTAGTTAACAGTCACTTACATGGGACTTTATCAAATGCCTTCTCGAAGTCCATATAAATAACATCCATAGATATTCCCCTGTCCACTACTTTAGTCACCTCCTCAAAAAATTCAATCAGGGTGCGCAAGTGGAGGAGGGGTAGGATGTATAATGAGATTGTTGGTTTATAAACTGAGTTACTGTAACAGTCTCTCAGTGTGTGAGTTTATGGGCTGAGTTACTGTAACAGTCTCTCCGTGTGTGGGTTTATGGGCTGTTACTGTAACAGTCTCTTCGTGTGTGTGTGTTTATGGGGTGAGTTACTGTAACAGTATCTCCGTGTGTGGGTTTATGGGCTGTTACTGTAACAGTCTCTTCGTGTGTGTGTTTATGGGGTGAGTTACTGTAACAGTCTCTCCGTGTGTGGGTTTATGGGCTGTTACTGTAACAGTCTCTCCGTGTGTGGGTTTATGGAGTGAGTTACTGTAACAGTCTCTCTGTGTTTACGGAGTGAGTTACTGTAATAGTCTCTCCGTGTGTGTGTTTATGGAGTGAGTTACTGTAACAGTCTCTCCATGTGTGTGTTTATGGAGTGAGTTACTGTAACAGTCTCTCCGTGTGTGGGTTTATGGGCTGTTACTGTAACAGTCTCTCCGTGTGTGTGTTTATGGAGTGAGTTACTGTAACAGTCTCTCGGTGTGTGTGTGTTTATGGAGTGAGTTACTGTAACAGTCTCTCCGTGTGTGTTTATGGGCTGTTACTGTAACAGTCTCTCCGTGTGTTTATGGGCTGTTACTGTAACAGTCTCTCGGTGTGTGTGTTTATGGGCTGTTACTGTAACAGTCTCTCCGTGTGTTACTGAATATCTTTCTCAGGATCACTAATACGATCTTTTCCTTTTTCTCTCTTCCTGCCCATCAACCTGTCTGTCATAAAGGATATCGTGAGTACTTTGGTTTATTTCCATAGCAACTCATTCGTCTTTGTCTGGAAAATCAGTACATTATTTTCATTATACAACTCATTTTGAGATGAATGTTGATCACATCTTTCCTTCAGGGCATTCCGAGGATTCACGGATAGAAAGAGAAGAAAGCGGGAGAATGAGTGTGCCGCTGTGATCCAGAGGTATGGAGCTGTCTCCCCTGGTGAATCCCACCGGCTCCTCTTATCGAAGACTTAACAACCTTTCACATAACCAAAAGGTGCCTTCCAATGGGACTGGTGGTGCCGTGGGTTAGACACTGTCCTTCTGCCTTAGCTGGCTGTCAGGGTCCTAAGTGGAATGAATTTGGGTTCCCCTCAGTGCAGATCCTGTTGGCTGTGGGACCTCGGCACTAATTGACACCGTGGGGTAAATATTCCGCTCCCACGCTCCTGGTGCATGCTGGGGGCACGTATCGTGAATTTGCGCACACCTGGCCGTTAATTTGAGTGGATGGGAAGTCGCCAGCTATAGGCATGGTGCACACTCCCTGCATGCACCTGGACAGTGGAGGTACGATCTTAACCCCTCAGTGGGGAATTGGAGAAACTTCAGATGGTGCAGTGATGGCCGCCGTTCCTGAGTTGGAGCAGAGCAGAGGAATCTTCATGCTTTGTCTGGCGGTGCTTGATACTGAAAGCAAGTGCCTGCATGGGAGATTGTTCCATTCCCGAGCATTGACATCCCTCTGTCTGTGGGTGAGGGGGTGACCAGGTGTGATGTCCCCATTGCCAGGCACTGTCTGTGGGTGAGGGGGTGACCAGGTCTGATGTCCCCATTGCCAGGCACTGTCTGTGGGTGACCGGGTGACCCATTACCAGGCCTCCTGTGTCAGTCTGAAAGTAACCACCAGCCGGAGGCGGAGATACATTCTCACACCCGTTGCGCAGCTCCCTGGACCAATGCAGCTGCAGCGGGAAACTCAGAATGTGAGGCATTGCAGGCCCTCGCATGCAACCCATCCACAGCGCAGTCTCTGCTGCTCCAGGATGTTGTGGCTTCACATGGCTGTTACTTTCACTGTAATAAACTACATAGAACCACATGCAACAGAAGTCACAGTGATGTCATTGCACAGTTGTGGCCTTTAAGAAACTCAGATTAATTATTGTCGATTTTAAATATACTTTTCATTACCTGCAGAAATTTCCGCAAACATCTTCGAATGGTTGGGAGTCGAAGAATCAGAGGTCAAAGTAAGTCACAGGTGGCCTGTATGTCAGTCTGTCTGTCACTCTGCCTGTTGGTCTGTCACTCTCCGTTTGTGTGTCAGTCTGTCTACCTGTATGTGTGTCAGGCACTGTCCGCCAGTACAGATGGATATAAAAGATCCCCATTGCAGTTTTGCAAAGGGCAGGGAGTTCTCCCAGAGTCCTGGCCAACATTCCTCCCTCAACCAACACCACTAAAACAGATTAACTCGTCATTCATCACATTGCTGTTTGTGGGATTTTGCTGTGTGGAAATTGGCTGCTGTGTTTGCCTGCAAAATAATTCATTGGCTGCGAAGCACTTTAGGCTGCCTTGGAGACATGAAAGGCGCTATATAAATGCAAGTCTTTCGGTATCTAGCCCGTGCTGTTCCTGACTGGGAGTGCTTGATGGGCAAAGCAGATGCAGCGTTGCTCTGCTTGATGATGGAAACAAACATTTATAATCCCCTACAAAGAGCTTATAAGAATTATGAGCAGGAGTTGGCCATATGGCCCTTCGAGCCTGCTCCGCCATTCAATAAGATCATGGCTGATCTTCGACCTCAACTCCACCTTCCTGCCAAAAATCTATCTCCGCCTTGAATATACTCAACGACTCAGCATCCACAGCCCTTTGGAGCAGAGAATTCCAAAGATTCACAACCCTCTTAGTGAAGAAATTCCTCCTCATCTCAGTCTTAAATAGCCGACCCCCTTATCCTGAGACTCTGCCCCCTGGTTGCAGACACTCCAGCCAGGGGAAACAACCTCTCGGCATCTATCCTGTCAATCCCCCTCAGAATCTTATGTTTCAATGAGATCACCTCTCATTCTTCTAAACTCCAGAGCATGTAGGCACAATATACTCAATGGGGGAGAAATTCGGTATCGGCCGGGCGCAAAGTTTAGCGCCTGGCGCTAATTATCGCTTCCGACTGCAAACTTGGCTTCTATCATCCCTGGAGGTGATTGGAGCGCTAAATCAGGCGCTACACACCTCTCAAGGCGCTAACGCTGAGGAGCGAGGCGCTACCTCAGATCGCTGGCGAAGCTCATGTGATGTCAGTCAGCAATGGAACACAAACACACTGGCGCCGGCCAGTTCTTAAAGGGGAGGGTCGATCTTGCTCTCCATCCACACCCTGCTCATTACAGCCTTGAATCTCGGCCTGGAGAGACCTGTACATCAAATCTGCTGGAAAGAACAATGGAGAGGCTCAGAGTGCAGCCCCCATAGTCTCTTCTAAATCGATGCAAGGAAGATCAAATTAAAATGAACCTGCAAAGTGCTGCTCAGTACCCAAAACTCCATCACACAGCGTTGAATCTCTCCAGCACACACACTCTCTCAGAATGCGTGGTGCAAAAATGTCGCTGATAAAAAAAGGCAGGAAGCGGCTGCCTTTAAATAGCGCTCCCCCAGTCCCTTCCTGATAGCAAAATGCTCCCCTCAACCTGTCGTTGCTAGCAGCAGGCGGTAAGGCAGGGGGCGCCACTCAATATCCGGTCCGGGGCGTTGCACGCTCCACTGACGTCACGATCTGCGGGCGCAGGAGATCGGGGCGGTAGTGTTTAGCGCCGCCGCAAAGTGTCTGGTCAATTTCGCAAGCGGTGCAAACATCGCCGCGCCCGGGCGCTAGTTGCTTTGCGCCCCATTAGCGCCCTAAGAGGGGGCTAACGGGAGGCGCAAAGCAACCGAATTTTTCCCCCAATCTCTCCTCATAGGGCAACCCTCTCATCCCAGGGATCAATCTGGTGAACCTTTGCTGTACTGCCTCTCAGGCAAGTATGTCCTTGCTTGGTCAGATAAGGAGACCAAAACTGTGCACAGTACTCCATGTGTGATCTCATCAAAGCCCTGTACAATTGTAGCAAGTCTTCCTTATTCTTCTACTCCAACCCCCTTGCAATAAATGCCAGCATGCCATTTGCCTTCCTAATTGGTTGCTGTATCTGCATGCTAGCTTTCTGTGATTCCTGTCCGAGGACACCTAAATCCCTCTGAACACCAACATTTAATAGTTTCTCACCATTTAAAAAATATTCTGTTTTTCTATTCTTCCTGCCAAAGTGAATAACCTCACATTTTCCCACATTATACTCCATCTGCCACCTTATTGCCCACTCACTTAACCCGTCTATATCCCTTTGCAGGCTCTCTGTGTTCTCCTCACAGCTTACTGTCCCACCTAGCTTTGTATCGTCAGCAAACTTGGATACATTGCACTCGGTCCATTCGTCTAAGTCATTAATGTAGATTGTAAATAGCTGAGACCCAAGCACTGATCCTTGCGGCACCCCACTAGTTGCAGCCTGCCAACCGGAAAATGACCCGTTTATCCCTACTCCCTGTTTTTCTGTCCGTTAACCAATCCTCTATGCATGCTAATATATTAGCCCCAACCCCGTGAGCCCTTATCCTGGGACTCCCATAATGTAAACCAGCTACAGTGATTGGCCGCTGCCATGTCGGACAGTGATTATATCCAGAGCTGTTTGAAGGTGTTCCCACGATCCTCCCGTACATGTCCCTGCTGACCGGTTCTGCCGCCACGGTACAGGCTGAACCCTGAAAGTGAGAGACACGCTTTATTAACAATTCCCACTGCACTGAAACAGTGGAGCGAGGAGCCTGAGCTGATCTGAGTGTGCGGTTGCCAGGGCGTCAGTTCTTCTCTTTACATTAGGACTCCTCTTGCTGTCTGCTGGTTTAAGCAGCGTGTGGAAGCCAACGGATCAAACCTTCCTGCTCGCACTCCCCGCTCGCCTCCTGCCAATTGTCTGTGTGTCATTCGATGCCATTTGGCTGCCTTTTCAGCAGCTGCAGTTTCGTGAGTTTTTGAGGCAAAGTGAATGCATCAGCTCCTGTCGCGCTCCCAAACACGACAACTGTTATTTTAGCAGTGCCGCTTTGTTCAGGGGAGAGTGAAAATCAGTCGGCAGATGCTGTATCACTCAGTGGTGCAGCCAGCCTGCTGAGCAGTGTTATTCACCAACTCTATGTTACAGGGCACAATCTCCGGCTCAAGGACAACCCTGAGAAACATGGTGATGGGACACAGGCCTACGATTCCCACACACAGAGCTCCAGATTGCAAATATAGCACTCCAAGCAGTTGCCAAGTAGTGTCCTGTGGGGGGGGCGGGAGGGCACTTTATTAAGTTCCAAGTACGATAGTATAGCGGTCATGTTACCGGACTAATCCAGAGGCCTGGACTAATAATCCAGTGGAACATGAGTTCAAATCCCACCATGGCTGTTTGAGAATTTGTATTCATATTTTTAAAAAATCTCTAAATAAAAAGCTGGTATCAGTATAGTGTCGTAAAAGCCCAACAGGTTAACTAATGTCCTTTTTAGGGAAGGAAGCCTGCCGTCATTACCCAGTCTGGCCGATATGTGACTCCAGTCCCACACCAACGTGGTTGACTTAACTGCCCTCTGAAGTGGCCGAGCAAGCCACTCGGTTGTATCGAACTGCTAGGAGCACATGGACTGCAGCGGTTCAAGAAGTAGGCCCTCCAACACCTTCTCAGGGCAACTGGGGATGGGCCAGCGACCCCCCCCCCCCCACATCCTGAGAATGCAAACAAACAAAAAAGATTGATGCTGATATTGAAACAACAAGTTCTGTAGTTTGAATTAGGCCCTTCCACTTCCTCTAAGGATGCTGGGATAGCCTCACCGTCCACAATCATTCCCTTGATTCTCTTTCCTTCACTGTACGACATGAGGAGGATCCCGCGGGAACAGTGTGTAGGCCGAGCACAATCCCACAGCTGAGTGTCCAGTGACTGGGGAGTCGAGACGCATTTACTTTTAGCCCAGATCTCAGGATAGCAACAGGAAACCAATCTGCGTGCGCTGGTGGGCCTTCTGGTTCTGATTATCTGTGTAGGCTGACTGTAAAATTGGGAGACCCGCTACTCGCTAGATCCACACGGGCGCTTCCTGATGCAGACAACAGGCGAGCTTCGGCAGTGTGCCGGTCAGCAGAATCACAGTGTAACAAGCCCCGGCTTTCTGGGGCGTTTATACCCGCGCTGTCGATGGTGCAAGACCTGCCCATTTGCGGTAGGCAACAGGTGCCAAAGAAAGAACGGTAGCATAGTGGTAATGTTACTAGACTAGTAATCCAGAGGCCTGGGCTAATAATCCAGAGGCAAGAATTCACATCCCACCATGGCAGCTAGGGAATTTAAATTCAGCGAATCAAATAAATCTGGAATAAAGGCTAGTATCAAAATGGTGACCATGAAACTATTGGATTGTCGTAAAAACCCATCTGGTTCACTAATGTCCTTTAGGGAAGGAAATCTGCTGTCCTTACCTGGTCTGGCCTATAGCAATGTGGTTGACTCTTAACAGCCCTCTGAATGGCCCGGCAACCACTCAACGGCAATTAGGGATGGGCAATAAATGCTGGGCTTGCCAGTGACAACCCACATCCCGTGAATGAATAAAAAAAAAAGAAAGACCCTTCATGACCTCCGGACGTCTCAAAGCAGTTTACAGACAATGAAGTACTTTTGAAGTGTAGTCACTGTTGTAATGTAGGAAACGCAGCAGCCAATTTGCGCACAGCAAGATCCCACAAACAGCAATGTGATAATGACCACATAATCTGTTTTACTGGTGTTGGTTGAGGGATAAATATTGGCCAGGACACCGGGGAGAACTCCCCTGCTCTTCTTCGAATAGTGCCACAGGATCCTTTAGGTCCACCTGAGAGAGCAGACGGGGCCTCGGTTTAACGTCTCACCCGAAAGACGGCACCTCTGACAGTGCAGCACTCCCTCAGCACTGCACTGGAGTGTCAGCCTAGATTTTGTACTCCAGTCCCTGGAGTGGAGCTTGAACCCACAACCTTCTGACTCAGAGTGCTACCATTGTGCCAAGTCTGACACACCAGTCTGGAACTTGCTGGAGCGGGACACCTCATGGCGTACACCATTAGTTAGACCATTTCCTGCACCCTTCAGCTCGAAATATGTTTGCACTGTACCTTGCTGGAAGTGCGAGCTGAAAGCGACACAGCAACGGGAATGGGGAATCTGGGACCTTGGTGACGACGGGACCAACAGTGTATCTCCTTAACCAATGACATGAGATTGAGAAGGAAACGGAGGAATGACGCAGAAGGAAATAGGGTGAATTAGGGAAAGAAAGATTAGATTAAGAGCGAGAGAAAAAAGAGACAGAAAGGAAAAGTAAGCAAAAAAATTTTAATTTGATACTTTTTAAATCCCCAACAATTCAGTACCTGAAGGAACGAGACTCCACAGTTTATATTGTTCACTTTGGTTCGCGGTCATTAATAATTATCACGCCGTTGATTTATCCAGCAAATTCCGGCCCATTGTTTGAGTTGTTAATTATCAGACTTAACTTTCTGTGACGAGTTTAATGGGCAATTAATGTGCAAATCCAGCTAGTTCTCAAAAAAACAGGGAGGCTCAGGGTGAGATGCTGTTTGTTTGAAGCAAGTGGCATCAATCGACCCGCAAGTTCTGGAGATTCGCAATTCACGGTGTATTCACGGCCCATTGTTAGTGGTGTGACAGTTTACCCACGTTTAACGGCAGTGACTGCACAGTGTGACTCATTGCAGGGGTGTTTCTGAGAGACAAGGTGTGACATAAGTTCCTTCTTTCTTGCAGTTGGTTTTCCGCACCCCTTCGGTTCGGGAGGGGGAAGCCAGCCCACCCTGGGCTAGAGAGGGGGAAGTTTTTCAAGGCTCCTGCCCTTGATTTTTGGTTAGGGACTCTTCCTGGAATCTGCGGGTCTTGGACATGGTCAGGATCAAACTGTGAAGCCCCCAACAACAACAACAACAACTTGTATTTATACAGCGCCTTTAACGTAGTAAAACGTCCCAAGGCGCTTCACAGGAGTATTATAAGACACAAAATTTGACACTGAGCCACATAAGGAGAAATTAGGGCAGGTGACCAAAAGCTTGGTCAAAGAGGTAGGTTTTAAGGAGCATCTTAAAGGAGGAAAGAGAGGCGGAGAGGTTTAGGGAAGGAATTCCAGAGCTTAGGGCCCAGGCAGCTGAAGGCATGGCCACCAATGGTTGAGCGATTTATAATCAGGGTTGCTCAAGAGGGCAGAATTAGCGGAGCGCAGATATCTCTGGGTGGGGTGGCGGGGGGGGGTGGGTGTTGTGGGGCTGAAGGAGATTACAGAGATCGGGAGGGGCGAGGCCATGGAGGGATTTGAAAACAAGGATGAGAATTTTGAAATCGCGGCGTTGCTTAACCGGGAGCCAATGTAGGTCAGCGAGCACAGGGGACAGGGGTGATGGGTGAACGGGACTTGGTGCGAGTTAGGACACGGGCAGCCGAGTTTTGGATGACCTCAAGTTTACGTAGGGTAGAATGTGGGAGGCCAGCCAGGAGTGCGTTGGAATAGTCAAGTCTAGAGGTAACAAAGGCATGGATGAGGGTTCCAGCAGCAGATGAGCTGAGGCAGGGGCGGAGACGGGCGATGTTATGGAGGTGGAAATAGGCGGTTTTAGTTATGCTGTGGATATGTGGTCGGAAGCTCATTTCAGGGTCAAATATGACACCAAGGTTTCGAACAGTGTGGTTCAGCCTCAAACAGATGTTAGGGAGAGGGGTGAAGTCAGTGCCTAGGGAACGGAGTTTGTGGTGCGGACCTAAGACAATGGCTTCGGTCTTCCCAATATTTAATTGGAGAAAATTTCTGCTCATCCAGAACTAGATGTCAGACAAGCAGTCTGACAATTTAGAGACCGTGGAGGGGTCGAGAGAAGTGGTGGTGAGGTAGAGCTGGGTGTCATCAGTGTACATGTGGAAACTGATGCTGTGTTTTCGGATGATGTCGACAAGGGGCAACATGTAGATGAGAAATAGGAGGGGGCCAAGGATAGATCCTTGGGGGACACCAGCGGTAATGATGCGGGAGCGGGAAGAGAAACCGTTGCAGGTGATTCTGTTGCTACGATTAGATAGATAAGAATGGAACCAGGCGAGTGCGGTCCCACCCAGCTGGACGACGGTGGAGAGGCGTTGGAGAAGGATGGAGTGGTCAACTGTGTCAAAGGCTGCAGACAGGTCAAGAAGGACGAGGAGGGATAGTTTACCTTTGTCACAGTCACACAGGATGTTATTTGTGACTTTGATGAGAGCCATTTCGGTACTGTGGCAGGGGCGGAAGCCCCTGGTGTAATAGAGCACCGTCGCTCCCACGGGAAAATAGCCACTTGGCCGCAGTGCTAAAAGGGCAACTGGCATCCGCGGAATCCAAGTGGAGGCGACAACCTCAGGAAAGGAAGAGGCAGAGTAAAGGGGCAAAATGATTAAAAATAGGCTGAGAGCTGCGATAGGGGATAGGGCATCAGTTCTGATTCCAAGGTATGTGTATAGTTCCTTATTAAATCCGCAAGTGGATTACATCACCCATCCCCAGCCCAGTCCTTTCATGCATTATTTAACGGTAATCTGCACTTTAACTACATTATTGCCTTGCTTATGTTAAAGACTAATTAAAGACATCCCCTCGGGCGCCAGTGTCAGACTTGATTAAGAACACCCAGCAGCTTACGCTTGGCGAGACTCAGCATTAATGACTCCAACACGTGGGGGAAATTAATAAGATGGACCTCAGTGCTGAGCGGTCAGCCGTGCGATTAGATGCCAGGGCTCATAGAAACATAGAAAAATAGGAGCAGGAGTAGGCCATTTGGCCCTTTGAGCCTGCTCCGCCATTCAATATGATCATGGCTGATCCTCTATCTCAATACCATATTCCCGCTCTCTCCCCATACCCCTTGATGCCTTTTGTGTCTAGAAATCTATCTATCTCCTTCTTAAATATATTCAGTGATTTGGCCTCCACAGCCTTTTGTGGTAGAGAATTCCACAGGTTCACCACCCTCTGAGTGAAGAAATTTCTCCTCATCTCAGTCCTAAATGTCCTACCCCGTATCCTGAGACTGTGACCCCTCATTCTAGACCCCCCAGCCAGGAAAAACATCCTCCCTGCATCCAGTCTGTCTAGCCCTGTCAGAATTTTATACGTTTCAATGAGATCCAATCTCATTCTTCTAAACTTCTAGTGAATACAGGCCTAGTCGACCCAATCTCTCCTCATACGACAGTTCTGCCATCCCAGGGATCAGTCTGGTGAACCTTCGCTGCACTCCCTCTATGGCAAGTATATCCTTTCTTGGGTAAGGAGACCAAAACTGCACACACTACTCCAGGTGTGGTCTCACCAAGGCCCTGTACAACTGTAGTAAGACATCCTTGCTCCTGTACTCAAATCCTCTTGCAATGAAGGCCAACATACCATTTGCCTTCCTAACTGCTTGCTGCACCTGCATGTTTGCTTTCAGTGACTGGTGTACAAGGACACCCAGGTCCCTTTGTACAGCAACATTTCCCAATCTAGCACCATTTAAATAATACTCTGCCTTTCTGTTTTTCCTACCAAAGTGGATAACTTCACATTTATCCACATTATACTGCATCTGCCATGTGGCTCCATGCTGCTGGCAGGGAGTTGCTGTGTATCAGCAGCACAAGGAGTGCACGCGCTGACCCTCCCCTCGACGCGCTGACCCCGCCCCTCGACGCGCTGACCCTCGACACACTGACCCCTCCCCTCGGCACGCTGTGTCCTACCTGAGTGTGTCGAGGTGTGCAGGTGACTCAGAAAGGGCAGTGATCAAGCTCGGTGCTCACTAGCACGAGGAATCAGAAAGTTAACATGCAGGTACAGCAAGAAATTAGGAAAGCAAATGGTATGTTAGCCTTTATTAGAAAGGGATTAGAGTAGAAGAGTAAAGAAGTCTTACTATAATTATATAGGGACCTGGTGAGACCACACCTGGAGTACTGTGTACAGTTTTGGTCTCCTTACCAAAGGAAGGATATGCTTGCCTTTGAGGGAGTGCAACAAAGGTTCACTAGACTGATTCCTGGGATAGGGGGGATTGTCCTATGAGGAGAGATTGAGTAGACTAGGCCTATATTCCCTGGAGTTTGGAAGAATGAGAGGTGATCTCATTGAAACATATAAAGTTCTTACAGGGCTTGACAGGGTAGATGCAGCGAGGATGTTTCCCCCGGCTGGGGAATCTAGAACCAGGGGTCACAGTCTCAGAATAAGTAGTCGGCCATTTAGGACTGAGATGAGAAGAAATTTCTTTGCTCAAAGGGTGGTGAATCTTTGGAATTCTCTACCCCAGAGAGCTGTGGATGCTCAGTCGTTGAGTATATTCAAGACAGAGGTCGATAGATTTTTGGATACTAAGGGAATCAAGGGATATGGAGATAGTGCGGGAATGTAGAGTTGAGGTAGAAGATCAGCCATGATCTTATAGAATGGCGGAGCAGGCTCGAAGAGCCGAATGGCCTACTCCTGCTCCTATTTATTGGGCCAGAAATTTGGGTTGGAGGCTTCCCGCGGGCGCAAACCCCCGACCTGAACTTACCTAGCGCGCCTGCCGTTGTGCTGTGGGCCCGCGTGTGATTCGGGTCCTGGGCCTCCTCCAGCTGCCGGTGTGCAGTGCTCGCGGATCCCAGCGGCGAAGTTAGTTCGAAGCGTCCCCTGGGATCACGTGGGCCATGGAGAGCCAATCGTAGCAGGGAATCTCCATTCATAAATTTGACAGGAAGACCTGTCAAATCTATGAATAGAGATCGGCCCCAAAACCACACTAAAACTTCAAATAATTTTTTTTTTTTAATCACATTTTTAAAATAACTATAAATTACATAAAATAACTATTTTAAACAATTTAAATTTTTGAAAAAATTAATTACAGTTTTTAACGGGGCTGAAAATAAACTTACCTTTCTTTAAAGCATTTAAAAATAATAAACCTGTGGAAAAAATGTTTTAATTTTACTTAATTCACCACTTACCTTGTTAAAAGCAGGCCTTGCGCCTGCTTCTTCCCCGCGCAGCTGCGAGGGACTTACCCTCATGGAGAAACTTGTAAAAAAAAAAGCCGAAGTTCCAGGCGTACACGCTGCCCCTCCCGCGCACGCATTTGACCTGTGAACCCCTTCAAGGGAACGGAAGTTCCAGTTTCCCGCGCATGCGCGAAACCGGCACTTTCGTTGGGCCTACGGGTGAGTACACAGCGCGTACTCACCCGTGGAGACCCGAACTTCTGGCCCAATAATATGTTCTTCTGAAACCGTGTTCGATTCTCATGGGTGAGGGAGGTTTGCAGAAAGCGTCGTGTTTCACACCCTGCTGTCGACCAGGGGGTGTGACTCACTATTATATCGCAGCTATCTCGTAGGGTTGCTCGTGGTTTTATACGGAGCGCACTCTTCCTTGTTCTCGCTGCTGCTGGTGAGCAGCGATCAGCTCGTTCCTGGCTCACTCCCACAGCCTACAGAACTTTCAACATCAGCAATAACTTGTATTTATACAGCGCCTTTAACGTAGGAAACGTCACAGGGCGCTTCACAGGCGCGTTATCAAACAAAATTCGACACCCAGCCAAAGCAGGAAACATTAGGACAGGAAAAAAGAGCTAAATTTTTCAGAGCATTTAAATGGAGAAGAAAGAAGTGGAGAGACAGAGAGATTTAGGGAGGGAATTCCAGAGCTTAGGGCCTAGGCAGCTGAAAGCACAGCCATCAAACGTGAGGCAAAGGGAGTGGGGGGGATGCACAAGAGGCCAGAGCTGAAGGAATGCAAAGTTCTCGAAGGTTGTAGGACTGAAGGAGGTTACAGAGATAGAAAGGGGTGAGGCCATGTCGGGATTTGAACATGAGGATGAAAATGTTTAAATTGAGGAAGTTCTCTTTCTCTCACGATCACTATTTTAGTTTAGAATCCCTCCGCTCCACACCACAGCTTTGGATTTGATTTGCTGGACTTATTAGGGGAGAGATTCGGTTGGGTAGGGCCTCCCGTTAACGCCTGGCAGGGGCGCTAACGGGACGCAAATGAAGTAGCGCCGGGGCGAGGCGAATCCAGTGGCTCACACCAAATCTAGTCGTCCCTTAGCGCCGCTGCTAACAGTTAGCGCCTGGGGCTTTAGCGCCACGCAGATCGTGAGGTCAGTGAGCGTGCAATACTCACTCAGCGCCCGATCTGCCAAATTGATCATCGCCCCCTGCCTTAGCGCCTCGCCCCGACAATGACCGGGAGAGGAGGCGTGAAGCAGGCCGATGGCGGCTCCAGGGGCGGTATTTAAAGGGATGAGTCGCAGCTGTCAGGTTAGTGTTGTTTCACTGCTTTCTTGTCAGTTTGCAATTGTGCAAATTTAATTCAGTCATTTAAAGTTTCTTTAGTATCGGGAGCGTTGTGGCTACTAAATATTTGTTACATTTATTCTGACAAAATTTCAAAGTGCTACACATCGTTACATTAATGGGGACTGCACTGGCAGTCGATCTCGCCCTCCAGGATCTACGGTGAAGGGAGCGGAGGCAGCGAGAAAGACTGGAACATGTGGCCAGAGGGAGGAGGAGGGCCATCAGGGCTCTCAACAGGAGGCCTTACCCTCCGAGAGTATTCCGAGAGCACTTCCACTACCTCCAATTAAGCGAGGAGCAGTGTATTAGGAGGCTCCACTTCAAGCAAAGGAGCTGGACACACAACTCTGCCACCTCCTGCAACCAGACCTCGAGCCTCACAACAGGGCGACCACGGCGCTCTCAGTGGCAGTCAAGGTCACTGTCGCCCTCAATTTCTTTGCCAGCGGATCCTTCCAGTCTGCAACAGGAGATATAGCGAACAGCTCGCAATTCGCTGTCCATTGCTGCATCCAGGAGGTCACAGAGGCTCCCTACAGTAGGAGAAGGGACTGCATTTCCTTCTCCACCAGAGAGAAGCAGGACGAGCGTGCGTGTGACTTTGCCAGGATAGCAGGCTTCCCCATGGTGCAGGGCGCCATTGACTGCACCCACGTGGCTTTGGGGGCACCGCATAACAATCCTGAGGTCTTCCGTAACCGCAAAGGCCACCACTCACTTAACGTGCAGTTGGTGTGCGACCACAGACAGCGAAACCTCAATGTGAATACCCGCTATCCTGGCAGCAGCCACGATGCCTTCATCCTACACCAGACCGGTGTGCCAGCTCTCTTCCAGCCACCACATCAAGTTCGTGGGTGGCTGGTCAGAGACCAGGGCTAGCCGCTCTCCACCTGGCTCATGACTCCCCTCCGCAACCCCAGCACTCATATAATGAGAGCCACGCTGCCACCAGGAACATCATCGAGCAGACCGTCGGGGTGCTCAAGCAATGGTTCCACTGCCTTGACTGCTCGGGTAGTGCTCTCCAGTACTCGGCTGACCGGGTGTCCTATTTCGTCGTGGTCTGCTGCATGCTCCACAACCTGGCCATCATGAAGGCCCAGCCCTTGCCACCAGGGATTGCGGGACCACCTCAGAAGGAGGAAGACGAGGAGGAGGAACAGGAGCGAGGGAGGAGGCAGCCACTCAATCGGCCTTCTGGAAGGGCGATCCATGACCGGCTCATCAGACTGCAGTTCCAATAAATTAAACCCCAGATCCCTGTTGTTCACCACATCCCCATCATTCCATCCCTGTCGCAGGCCATATCACAGCACAAAGCTGAAATGAGACACACCACAAAATCATCCAAAGCCAATTAATAAATTTATCAATAATCAGTGAACACATATTTACAACAACAATATTAGCTATTCACCCTTGTGCAATCCCTTAGTGCCTGTCGTTACTGTCCCTTTGCCTGCTCTAGTGCTCCTACGAAGTGTTGGCCCAATGGCTGCAGCAGGGCTGTTGGAAGGCTGCTGAGTGTCCGTGCGGGAGACTTCAGATGGCCTTGCAGGACGCCCTCGAACAGCTCTGGGCCTGGAAGGCCCAGCTGTAGACTGCACCATCTCAGCATAGGCGGCAGCAGCAGTCTGGGCTGGCTGGATGACAGGCAGCGACAAGGGCAATGGCGGAGTGCCAGAGGTGGGAGCAGGAATGTTGTCATCCTGAGAGAGAACAGCAGCTTCCTGCTCCACTGACCCACTGCCACTCCCCCGGGGCAGCACCTCAGCATCACTACCAATCTGCTGGAGTGCAGATTGCTGGCTTGCTGCGACACCGTGAAAGCCCTGGTGCAATGTTGGAGGCGGACTCCTCCACTCTCTTTAACATTGCCGAGAGGCTCATGGGCACCTTTGCCATTGCACCTATCATCTCCGTGTGCATGCCCATGACCCTTCTTCTAAAGGCCTCACCATTGAGGTCCTCATCTGAGTCCTGTGCGGCAGAACTCGCCCTCCAGGGAGCTGGCCCCCGAGCTACCCTTTCCCCCTGGCATTGCTGCAGCCCGCTCATCCCCGGTGCCTCACCCTGTGCAGATCCCACTACTATACTAGCCTCTAAAGAACGTGTAGTGCCAGTATCTGAGCTGGTGCCTGTGGGTGAGACATGCAGTGTTGCGGTGTGTACTTCGTCCTCCTCTTCTCCCGCCTCGCTCTCAGGGACAGGCTGCTCAGCTGCTTGCTCATTATCTGAAAGCATAAAGGCATAAGAGTCGGGTTAAGGTGAGGGGAGGGGGGCAGGAAGGGAGAAAGGCATGCATACAGCATGATTGGTAGAAAGTGTGAAAGGCTTGTGGGGTGAGGGGAAGTGTGATGTGAGAAGAAGGAGTAGGGATGAACATACCGTGGTTATCCCCAAGGGGGTCAATGTGGCTGGTGGTCACGGCGCCCACCACCTGGCGCCCCGTGATTTGCAGCACTCTTTCCTCCAACTCAGAAAGTGGTTGGGTGTCCGGTTGTCCCCCGCCTGTGCGCTCCTGCTCCCTCCTGTTGTGAGCGACCTTGGCCTGCAAGAGAAAGGGAAGTGTGTGAGTGAGTGTGGAGCAATGTGTTTGGGAGATGTGCCTGCCATTGTTGGAATAGCTGTCATTGTGTGCAACGTGTGAGATGTGGGTGTGAGTGTTGGTAGGTGGAGATTGTTGGTGGGTGAGTTCTGGGGGTGTGGTGCTTTGGGCAGTGTGTGCAGACTGAGGTTCAGATGGTGGTATGTAGCATTTGTTGAAGCATTGACTCACCCTGACCACCCGAGTGAGGTTGTTAAATTTCTTCCTGCACTGTGTGGGGGTCCTGGGGACCACAGTGCTGCCCGAGACCTGCTGGGCTGCCTCCCTCCACATGGTGCAGAAGACTTGCGGCGAGGGCCTCCTGCCACTTGCTGGGTACAGCACCGCCTTCCGTCTCTTCACAGCGAAGACCAACGCCTCCAATGCCTGGTCACAGAATCTGCGAGCTCTCTCCCTGGGTCGTTAATCTGCCATAATGACACCTCCTTCAGTGATCCGGTTCCTTCTCCTTGGCCTTCTGCTGCTTGCTGAGACAGCTGCAGAACCAGCAATGCTTGAGTGAGGTTCTGCAGCATGAACGAACCTCCCCTTTAAGAACTGGAAAGAGCCTGTGGCAACGATGATTAGCGATTAGACTGCACCTGAAATTCTTTAGCACTTTGAGTCTAATGCCACTGAGCTCGGTCATTAGTGCTTGATTTAGCGCTCCCATCCTTTGAGCGATGACACTGAATTTTGCGTGCAGCGAGATTCATTAGCACCTGGCGCTAAATCTCAAACTTTTCCAAAGTTAGCGCCCACTCTTGGGCGATAATGAATTTCACCCCCATGGTGTTTCTCCTGGCCTGGTCTCAGTCCTGCTCCACTACCTGTTTGTTTTGCTCACCCTGGCGGTTGAAACCAATAGTGAAATGGCAGTCTTGTTGGGAGCCAGCCGGCCGGTTTCCACGAGCATTGCAGGGGCTGGAGAGCCGGGTTTGGGAGCTACAGCCGCACAGAAGCTCCTGGGAATCCTGATCCCACTGCGGGAGTGTGTGAGAGTTCGGGGAGAGGCTTTACTCTGCATCTGGCTGCACTCTGCCCAGTGCTTGGTGTGAGAATGGGAAGAGTCCCAATTCCCGAGCACTGACATCCCTCAACTTGATGAGCATAAAATAAATGAGATAAACCAGTGAGTAGGAAAACGGACCTATAACTGGACGCAAATGACAGCAGGAGAAATGTTATACATAAGTGTTAAATACATGATACATGTGTGTTATACATGTTTACGCTGTGCGTGTGTATATTTGTGTTGTATATATGTGTACTGTACATGTTAGTTACATTTATATCTGCATATATACATTAGATATGATGTGCACGTGTTATATACATTATCTATTATATATAGTATACATGTTATACGTGCATTGTATATGCTGCATATACATCACCTGTATTATATGTCTGCATATAAATTATACATGCATTATATATTATGTATGTATTATATGAATTATATAGGTTATTTATAGACACATATACATTATATGCATGTTATGTACCTTATATCCACGTACACGTGTGTAACATATATAGATATGTGTAAACATATATACGTGTTATATGTACATACCATATTCACATAATATAAAATGAATGAATGGGGAAATTGTGGGCAGTGCATTCATGATATCCCAATATGCTTTCCCGGTGAGCGACGCTCCACACCAGGACCGTGTGTTTTTTTAAATTTATTTATATATATATATATATATATATATATATATATAATGTGTGTACGTGTATATAATATACATGTGTACATTCATTATAGATATCTCTTCTGTACATGACATATGCATCTGTGATATTCTTTTCCATTTTCAGGTTTTTCTGAACGACTTGAGAAGAGTTTCGGTCGCTCCTGGAGTGACCCCACACCAGTGAAATCCGATTTGATGTGCGACCCTCGAGACAGTAGGTTGATCCATTACTTTTCACACCACTTTATTTGTCTCACCTTTCACGCAGAAGGTCGTGGGTTCAAGCCCCACTTGGGGCTTGAGCACATCATTCAGGCTGAGGGCGTGCTGCATTGTTGGTGGTGCTGTCTTTCGGATGAGACTCAAACTGAGGACCCGTCTGCCTGCTCACATGGACGTAAAGCATCCCGGGGCCCTTTTTGAAAAAGAGCCAGGAGTTCTCCTGGTTTTGGCCAACATTCCTCCCAAAAACAGCTTATTTGATTGTTCATTTAATTGGCTGTTTGTGGGATCTTGCTGTGTACAAACTAGCTGGCATGTTTGCCGACATAACAACAATGACTACTTCAGAAGGAAGTTGTTGGAAATGATGCACTTTGGGACATCCTGAAAACATGATGAAGTGCCATATTAACAGCAACTTTTCTCTCTTTATACCTTTCACATCCCCTTATGCTGCCAATTCATGTCTGAAATCCAGCTATCTGATGGGGTAGTTGGGTTGCAAACAGTAAGTGGGTCATTTTAACTTTGGGCGATAGTGTATAACCGGTGTTATCGGATCAGCCGCCCGTTATACATCTCTCCTGATTCTCATTTCCCTTGACTTCAATGGGAACAAAAATAGGGAACAATGTCTAACGGGTGGATAATCCGATGTTGCCTGTTTTACACTGTTGCCCAAAGGTAAAATGAGCCCCACTGTCTGTTACAAGGCCCTGTGGGTGAATAGTGAGGCTGCAGGGCCAGGTTTGGACAGGGGCTGCCTGGTACGAGACCAAGACGGATTTGACCCCAAAGCCTTTACCTGTACAGCCACTCAGAAACTCAACAGGACTATAGTTCAGGCGCAGTCTCTGGAACAGTAACCAAAGCACAGCCCAAAGGAATCGCTTGGGAAGAGTATTCAGGAGAATTGAGACTTTGGGTTCGGAGCTCCTGGAAGAAATCTGAGACATCTGGCAGTGTGGTGCTTGATGGGACAGTTTCAGTGGAACTTACTCTGTATCTAATCTATGTTGTGCCTGACCTGGGGGTGCTTAATGGGACAGTTTAAATTAAATCGAGCCTATGCTGCAACTGACCTGGGAGTGCATGACAGGACAGTGTAACTGGAACCTACTCTATATCTAGCCCATGTTGTACATAACCTGGAAGTGTGTGATAGGACATAAGAAATAGAACCAGGAGTAGGCCATACAATCCCTCGAGCCTGCTCCGCTATTCAATAAGACCATGGCTGAACTTTTACACCAACTCCACTTTCCCGCCCTATCCCCATATCCCTTGATTCCCTTAGTGCCCAAAAATCTATCGATCTCAGTCATGAATATACTCAACAACTGAGCATCCAAAGCCCTCTGGGGTAGAGATTTCCAAAAATTCACAACCCTCTGAGTGAAGAAATTTCTCCTCATCCTATATCTAGCCTATGCTGTAACTGATCTGGAAGTGTGTGATAGGACACTGTAAATGAAACCTATTCTATATCTAGCCTATGCTGTACCTGACCTGGGAGTATTTGATGATGACAGAACTGAAAAACGTTCTATATTTCTTCAGACATCTTCAGCTGATGAACACAAGGAGAGAAATATTAAATCAAACACAGTGGGGATAAATGATGTGCTGTTTGTGTTAGCCACCAATGCGGAAAATGGATGATAAGACATTGCCTAGACCGGGGCCAGGTCAAATATAAAACAACAGGACTGAATCATCCAAATTGGACCAAAGTTGAATTCAACCCCAGTTTATTAAATCTTGTTCCAAATTCTGGCTCTGGGTTCATCCTTGTTCTATAGTAAGATGACTAATCACCATTTGCTTTCAGTGACTTAATGGAAACATGAAGGGGAGACGACCGTGTTGTGTTATATTGTGTGTGATCTGTGCTTTCTGATTGTCAGTCCCTGAAGTGACATGATAATCCAGATTCCTGATTGTTCCTCTCATCGTTCGTTGCACTGGCCCTGCTATTCCAGTCACGAAAACCGCGTCTCCTCGTGAGAGCTGCTGATCGTGCGTAATGAAGACACATAACATCCGAGCAACAGATGGGCCGTCTTTTGAACCCAGCCCCGACAGTGTTTCTTTATGAAAGGTTTATGCGAAAGGCCGCACAGCCGGAACCAAGCCTATATCTCCATGGTAACCCTTATCTGATCTCCTTCTTGCGTCACACCAGGTCAGGAGTTGCAGAGCTCATGCAGTGCTTTAGATGACGACTTTGACGATCTCAGCTGGGAGGCGGAGAAGGAGTTGGAGCAGTTGTCATGTGACGGCGAAGACTTTGTCCCGCCCAAGATTATGGTAAGATTTTCAGTGTGAAGCCCCGCGTTCAAAGTCCAAACCTTCAACACAGGTCTGAAGTCACTGAACAAGCCAAGTTAACTCATTCACGCAAGCGCTCCTGCTCTCGAGCAGCAGCCCCCCCCATAGTGGCCCAGATTCAATTGTCACACATTTTTCTCTGGGTGGTTCCCAAGGGGAATCAGTGTCCTTTGTACTGAACGTGTCCTGACTCGCATCAAGTCCTGTTCACCCATCACCCCTGTGCTTGCTGACTTGCTTTGGCTCCCGGTCCAGCAACACCTCAGATTTAAAACTGTCATCCTTGTGTTCAAATCGCTCCACGGCCTCGCCCCTCCTTACCTCTGTAACCTCATTCAGTCCTGGAACCCTCCAAGATCGCGGCGTTCCTCCAATTCTGGCCTCTTGCGCATCCCTATTTCCTTCGGCCCTCTATTGGCGGCCGTGCCTTCAGCTGCCGAGGCCCGAAGCTCTGGAATTCCCTCCCTAAACCTCTCCGCCTCTCCTCCTTTAAAATGCTCCCTAAAACCTACCTCTTTGACCAAGCTTTTTGGCCACCTGTCCTAATAGTTCCTTACGTGACTCGGTGTTAAATTCTGTCTAACATAGAAAAACGTCCCAAGGCGCACCACAGGAGCGATTATTAAAGGTGCTATATAAATGCAAGTTGTTGTTGAACTCGGGTAGTGACCCAGCAGCTCTCGAGCTGCGGGGCTGAGGCAGTGGCTTTATCTGGGCTGTCCGTGGAGCTGGAGTCCATGGTAGGAGTGGGGAACCATTGCTACAGATGGAGAAGCCCCCTCCTTCCCCTTGGCCTACCTTTACTGGCATTGGTTCAAAGCCCTGCCAATCAGACGCTGAACAACTTGGGTTAGTCAGGTGCTTACCAGCAGCCAATGAGATTACTAGAAAGCAATGCAACCAGATCAGTCACATGACCACTGTTGGCCAATGAGATTGTTTAAAAGTGCCACGAAGCAATTTGTAAAATCACATGATTACAATTGGCCAATGAGATTCCTGAAAAGCAATTCACCTTCAAATGTTGGAATTGTTGTTGTCAACACACTGGCATTGCTGAGAACAGTGTAGTTTAAAAAAAACAAATGTGTGATATTATAAACTGGGGGATTACAACTGTTTGATCAAACTTTCATTTTCTTTATTCTGCGTTTAATCAAATGTGCTGTTTCATGATGTAAAGCAAGTGTCAGAGCACAGTTTGAACGTTTGAAACGGCCTGTCACTCTCGCGGTCTTGGAGCGGTCGCAGCGCCAACTCTCGGATAAGGCTCTCCCCCCCCCCCCCCCCCCCCCCCCACCCCGACCCCGGCACGGTGATCATCACTTCAGATAATTGCGTTGCTTCATTCGCAGCTCATTTCATCCAAGGTCCCCAAGGCGGAGTACATCCCGACCATCATTCGCAGAGACGACCCCTCCGTCATCCCCATCCTCTACGTGAGTACAGCGGCTTTGGGCCTTGGGTTTCGGGTTTCTCGGCTCCTTTAAGCTTTGGCTGGGCGAGAGCCGAGGGGCTTATCGCGCACAGCAAACTGGATTGCCCTGGAATTGTCTCCAGGGATTCAAGGTGACTCGTCAGGACCCTTCTGCGAGCAACACCCAACATCATAGGGGTGGGGGGGGACGGCATTAAAAAATTAAAAAATAATTGTGTGTATTTTTCATTTTTGTTTATTAGTTATAAAAATATTGGAGAAGGATAAAAGAAAAGTCTCTCTGAAGGCACTATCCAATTAGTCCCACTCCCCTGCTCTTTCCCCATAGCCCTGCCAATTTTTCCCTTTCAAGTATTTATCCAATTCCCTTTTGAAAGTTGCTGTTGAATCTGCTTCCACCGCCCTTTCAGGCAGCGCATTCCAAATCATAATAACTCGCTGCATAAGAAAAAAATCCTGAATAATCCTACCCAAAGCACTAACCCGTCTCTCTCTCTTCTCTCGTGCTGACTGACATGCTAGCGCATTCCCAGCATTTTCTGGTTTTACTTCAATGGTTATGATACTGGCCAGTGAGCCCAATACGTTTAAAAAGTGTTTGATTGGAGGCCTTTCCGCTTCATAAAGGGGTATTGATGGTGACTACTGCCTCTTTTAAAAAAAAAAAAGGGGTGAGACTCCCTTCCAATAGGTCCTTGCCCTGAGGAGAGACGAGCCCTCACTCGATGCCACTACACAGCAGCCCTGTGGAGGCGAGGAGAAAACCGCTGTCCCACCATTGCTGCGATGGTGGCACTGCTTATAAAAAAAATATTTGGCAAATTGGCAAGACTATAGGGAACGAGCAGGAGAGCGGGACTAATTGGATAGCTCTTTCAAAGAGCCGGCACAGGCACGATGGGCCGAATGGCCTTCTGTGCTGTATGATTCTACGAGTCTTCTATGAAATTTGTGTACTCATCAAATATATTCGCGCTGGGGACTGAGGCACCTTTCTACTTTGGGACTCCAGCATCAGGGGTTCCAAGGTTAGGAGGAGACAGCTTGAAGGGTAGAGCTC
This sequence comes from Squalus acanthias, assembly GCA_030390025.1. Classification (NCBI taxonomy): domain Eukaryota; kingdom Metazoa; phylum Chordata; class Chondrichthyes; order Squaliformes; family Squalidae; genus Squalus; species Squalus acanthias. The sequence continues at coordinate 217,196 of JASTWF010000438.1, forward strand.
CCTTTACTCGGACCCAACAATGTGCAATACTCTCAACCTGGGATGAGCACCCCTAGTGTGACTTCACGTTCTCTGTGCCTGCTAGCCTCTGGCTGAGATTGCCCAATTGACCAGGCCGCACTATGTGGCTGACCCTTACTGCCCTCGGGGCAACGAGGGGTGGGCAATAAATGCTGTCCACATCTCAAGAACAAATTAAAATTGCCGTCCGCTAGCGCTCTTGACTTACACTAGTAAGAATTGGATTGAGACTGCCCGACTCACTTCACTGGGGCTCGAGCAGAATTGCATTAGTCAGGGCTGGATTTGAACCAATGTGACAGTGGAAAAGGGACAGCCTTGAACCTACTGCATGCTCAACTTCCAAAGCATTTTTTTTTTTGTTAGCTTTTTCATAGTAGTAGCATTCAGAAACAAAAGAGATCAGAGCTTTAGTCTGACACTTCACCCTGCTTGGCCATACCAGCAGAAAAGTAAAAAAAATCCAAGACTAAAAAGGAGTGGGCAGAGAGTCACTCAAAGGTTCTAAATGTTTAAAAGGATAATAAGACTTCTCACTTCTCCTACAGGACCATGAACATGCCACATTTGATGACATCTTAGGTGAGTGGATCTCGATAAGTCTGACTGGTTGCTGGTATCACATGGTGGTTAGAAGCCAATGAGAAAGCAGTGTTTAAAAGCCTCACCTTAAGAACATAAGAAATAGGAGCAGGAGTAGGCCAATCGGCCCCTCGAGCCTGCTCCGCCATTCAATAAGATCATGGCTGATCTGATCCTAACCGCCAATCTACTATCTATCACAGAACCATCTCCTGCATCTAACAGAATTGCACACACGAAATAGGAGCAGAATCAGGCTACACAGTCCCTGGGCCCGCTCCACTACCCACAGGGCCATGACCGATCCGAACCTAGACTCATGTCCAAATTCCTGCCCGCTCCCCGTAACCCTTAATGCCCTTTACTTCTAGGAAACTGTCTATTTCTGTTTTAAATTTAATTAATGTTGTAGCTTCTACAGCTTTTTGTGGCAGCATATTCCATGGACCTACCACCCTCTGAGTGAAGTAGTTCCTCCTCATCTCAGTTTTGAAAGAGCAGCCCCTTATTCTAAGACTATGTCCCCTAGTTCTCGTCTCACCCGTCATCGGGAACATCCTCCCCGCATCCACCCGATCCAACCCCTTCACAATCTTATATGTTTCAATAAGATCGCCTCTCATTCTTCTGAACTCCAATGAGTAGAGTCCCAATCTACCCAACCTCTCCTCATATGACCACCCCCTCATCCCCGGGATTAACCGAGTGAACCTTTTTTGCACTGCCTCGAGAGCAAGGATGTCTTTCCTTAAGTAAGGACACCAAAACTGTATGCAGTATTCCAGGTGCGGTCTCACCAATACCTTGTACAACTGAAGCAATACCTCCCTATTTTTATATTCTATCCCCCTAGCAATGAAAGCCAACATTCCATTTGCCTTCTTAATCACTTGCTGCACCTGCATACTAACCTTTTGAGTTTCGTGCACCAGGACCCCCAGATCCCTTTGCACTTCAGTACTCTCCAGTTTCTTGCCATTAAGATAATAAATTGCTCTAGGATTTTTCCTGCCAAAGTGCATCACCTCACACTTTCCAGTGTTGTATTCCATCTGCCAAATCTCTGCCCACTTACTTAGCCTGTCTATGTCCCCTTGCAGGTTTTTTATGTCCTCCTCATTCACTACTTTCCCTCCCATCTTTGTATCATCTGCAAATTTTGATATGTTACACTTGGTCCCTTCCTCCAAATCGTTAATATAGATTGTGAAGAGTTGGGGACCCAGCACTGACCCCTGTGGAACACCACTAGTTACTGATTGCCAGTCTGAGAATGAACCATTTATCCCAACTCTTTGCTTTCTGTTAGATAGCCAATCCTCTATCCATGCCAGAATATTACCCCCAATTCCGTGATTTTTTACCTTAAGCAATAATCTTTTGTGTGGCACCTTGTCAAATGCCTTTTGGAAGTCTAAATACACTACGTCCACTGGTTCCCCTTTATCCACTCTATATGTTACTTCCTCAAAGAACTCCAGCAAATTTGTCAAACATGACTTCCCCTTCGTAAAACCATGCTGACTTTGTCCTATTAAATTATGATTATCCAAATGTCCTGTTACTGTTTCCTTAATAATGGACTCCAAAATTTTACCTACCACAGATGTTAGGCTAACCGGTCTATAGTTACCAGCCTTCTGTCTACTGCCCTTTTTAAATAAGGGTGTTACATTAGCAGTTTTCCAGTCTGCCGGGACCTTAGCGGAATCCAGGGAGTTTTGAAAAATTATTACCAATGCATCTACAATCCCTACCGCCACTTCCTTCAAGACTCTAGGATGTAAGCCATCAGGTCCAGGTGATTTATCCGCCTTGAGTCCCATTATTTTACCGAGTACCACTTCCTTAGTGATTTTGATCATGTTTAGCTCCTCTCCCCCTATAGCCCCCTGTTTGTCCAGTGTTGGGATATTCTTAGTGTCCTCTACTGTAAAGACTGATACAAAATATTCATTCAGTGTTTTTGCCATCTCCATATTTCCCACCATTAATTTCCCGGTCTCATCCTCTAAGGGACCAACATTTACTTTAGCCACCCTTTTTCTTTTTATATAACTATAAAAACTCTTACTATCTGTTTTTATATTTTTTGCTAATTTACTTTCATAATCTATCTTCCCTTTCTTAATCAATCTTTTTGTTATTTTTTGCTGCCTTTTAAAGTTTTCCCAATCCTCTGTCCTCCCACTAGATTTCGCTACCTTATATGCCCTTGTTTTTAGTCGAATACTATCCTTAATTTCTTTACTTAGCCACGGATGACTGTCCTTTCTTTTACACCCTTTTCTTTTCAGTGGAATATATTTTTTTTGGAAGTTGTAAAATAACTCCTTGAATGTACACCACTGATCATGTGTCGTCTTACCCTTTAATCTATTTTCCCAATCCACTCTACTCAATTCCGCTCGCATACCTTCATAGTCTCCTTTATTCAAGCTTAGCACGCTTGTTTGAGATCCAACCTTCTCACCCTCTAATTGAATATGGAATTCAACCATGTTATGGTCACTCATTCCAAGGGGATCCTTTACTAGGACATTTTTAATTAATCCTGTCTCGTTACACAGGACCAGATCTAAGGTTGCTTGCCCCCTGGTCGGTTCAGTTACATACTGCTCAAGAAACCCATCCCTAATACACTCAATGAACTCATCCTCAAGGCAGCCCTGCCCCATTTGATTTGTCCAATTAATATGATAGTTAAAATCCCCCATAATTATAGATGTTCCCTTATTACATGCCTCAACTATTTCCTGATTGATACTCCGTCCAATAGAGTTGCAACTGTTCGGAGGCCTATAGACTACGCCCACTAATGTTTTTTTCCCCTTATTATTCCTTATCTCCACCCAAACTGTTTCATTATCATGATTTTTTGACCCAATATCATTACTCTGTATTAGTGATTCCTTCCTTTATTAACATAGCCACCCCACCTCCCCTTCCTTCCTGCCTGTCCTTCCTGATCGTTAAATAACCTGGTATGTTTAATTCCCAGGCATTGTCACCCTGCAGCCATGTTTCTGTAATGGCCACAATATCATAACCATATGTAGTTATTTGTGCCATTAACTCATCTATTTTGTTACGAATGCTACGTGCATTCAGATAGAGAACTTTCAAATATGCTTTGTGGCACTTAGTTCCTGCTTTTTCACTTTTTACCAGTTTACCTTTTACTCCACACACTCTGTCCCTTCCTGCCACGCTCTGATTTGTGATTCCCCTACTGCTACCTATGTCTATGACCCTCTCTGTTGTCATTTTTATTTTTTGCTCTCTTGAAACCTCCCCCCCACTAATTAGTTTAAAGCCCTCTCCACAGCCCTAGTTATTCGATTCGCCAGGACACTAGTCCCAGCACTGGCCAAGTGAAGTCCGTCCCAACGGAACAGCTCTCTCCCGCCCCAGTACTGGTGCCAGTGTCCCAAGAAGCAAAACCCATTTTTCCCACACCAGTCTTTGAGCCACGCATTCAACTCCCTGATTTTATTTACCCTAGCCAAATTTGCTCGTGGCTCAGGTAGTAATCCAGAGATTATTACCCTCGAGGTTCTGCTTTTTAATTTGGCCCCTAGCTGCTCAAACTCCCTCAGCAGAACCTCTTTCCTTGTCCTATCTATGTCATTGGTACCAACATGGACCACGACAACTGGGTCCTCCCCCTCCCACTCCAAGTTTCTCTCCAGCCCAGAGGAGATGTCCTTAACCCTGGCACCTGCCTTAAGTTACAGGCCCTAAACTAAATCAATGAGAAATGATGAACTGTGAGGTGTAGCCAACAAAGTTAAACATTAGCCGTGGCTCAGTTGGGTCGCACTCTCGCCTCTGAGTCAGAATGTTCTGGGTTCGAGTCCCACTCCAGAGACTTGAGCGTCTAGACTGACACTCCAGTGCAGTCCTGAGGGAGCGCTGCATTGTCAGAGGTGCCGCCTTTCAGATGGGACATCTGCCCTCTCAGGTGGATGTAAAAGATCTCGTGGCACTATTTGGAAGAAGAGCAGGGGAGTTCTCCTCAGTTTCCTGGCCAATATTTATCCCTCAACCGACATCACTAAAAAAAACAGATTATCTGGTCACTTATCTCATTGCTGTTTGTGGGAGCTTGCTGTGCGCAAATTGTCTACCGCGTTTCCTACATTGAAACAGCGACTACACTTCAAAAGTACTTGATTGGCTGTAAAGCGCTTTGGGGTGGCCCGAGGTGGTGAAAGACGCTATATAAATGCAGGACTTTATCAGCGGAACAACTTCAGAGCACCTGGTCAATGACTGGACCGCTCCTTCAGGCAATGCACGCAATCATTTTAGAAGAGTCCGTGCGCTGTTTGCACCATGATGACCGAATGACCTGCAGCAATTGGGTGTATTTGTGGGGCCATCTTCCAAAAGGGAGGACAGGTTGGACAAAGGAGGGTTGACACTGAAGTCAGTCACTCATCGTATCCTCGGTTCGAGCGTCCGCCCATTACTGCCAGCGGGTGATGCTGAGCTGTTTCATTCCTAGGTTTTTAATTTACTCGTTTGAAATAATGTTTATCACAGCACCCAAAGAATGTTGGGCCCTTGTACTTTCGCGTTGGATTATGGAGGATAAAGAACGCACTTGCTTTCATATAGCGCCTTTCACAGCCTAACCTGCTTCATAGCTAATGAATTGCTTTCGAAGTGTCGTCGCTCTCGTTTTATAGAAAAATGCAGCAGCCAGTTGCTCACAGCAAGGCTGCACAATCAACAATAGACGAATAGCCAGTTTATCTGTGTTTGGAGGAGCTGATTGAGGTATAAATGTTGGCCAGGATACCGGGAGAACTCCTTTGCTCTTCTTCAAACGAAGTGCCATGAGCTCTTTTGCATCTGACCTGCACAGGAAGACGTGGCCTCGGTTTACCATCTTGCCTTAAAGACGGCACCGCCGACAGTGCAGCACTCCCTCAGTACTGCACTGGAGTGTCGGCATAGATTTTTGTGCTCAAACCTCTGGAGTGAGGCTTGAACCCACAACCTTCTGACTCACAGGCGACGGTGCTTACCCAGAAGCCAATGTCTCCTAATACAGAGTTGCTTCTAACGTAATTAAGCAAGTTTGGAGGGATTGCTGTGAAATACTGGGTTAAAGTGTCAGCCTTGGCTCAGTGGTAACCCTCTTGCCTCTGACTCAGAAGGTTGTGGGTTCAAGTCCCACTCCAGAGACTTGAGCGCCAAATCTAGGCTGAAATTTCAGTGCATAGAGTTATACAGCACAGAAAGAGGCCCTTCGGCCCATCGTGTCTGCGCCGCCCATCAAGCCCTGTCTATTCTAATCCTATTTTCCAGCACTTGGTCCGTAGCCTTGTATGCTATGGCGTTTCAAGTGCTCATCTAAATGCTTCTTGAATGTTGTGAGGGTTCCTGCCTCTACCACCCTTTCAGGCAGTGAGTTCCAGATTCCAACCACCCTCTGGGTGAAAAAGTTTTTCCTCAAATCCCCTCTAAACCTCCTGTCCCTTACCTTGAAACTATGCCCCCTGGTTATTGACCCCTCTACTAAGGGGAAAAGTTATTTTCTATCTACCCTATCTATGCCCCTCATAATTTTGTACACCTCAATCAGGTCCCCCCTCAGCCTTCTCTGCTCTAAGGAAAACAACCCCAGCCTGTCCAGTCTCTCTTCATAGCTGAAGCGCTCCAGCCCAGGTAACATCCTGGTGAATCTCCTCTGCACCCTCTCCAATGCAATCACATCCCTCCTATAGTGTGGCGACCAGAACTGCACACATTATTCCAGCTGTGGCCTAACTAGCGTTTTGTACAGCTCCATCATAACCTCCCTGCTCTTATAGTCTATGCCTCGGCTAATGAAGGCAAGTATCCCATATGCCTTTTTACCTGTCCTGCTGCCTTCAGGGATCTATGTACATGCACACCAAGGTCCCTCTGATCCTCTGTCCTTCCTAGGATCCTACCATTCATTGTGTATTCCCTTGCCTTGTTAGTCCTCCCAAAATGCATCACCTCACACTTTTCAGGGTTAAATTCCATTTGCCACTGTTCTGCCCATCTGACCAACCTGTCTATATCGTCCTGTAGCCTGAGGCTTCCCTCCTCGCTATTTACCACTCCACCAATTTTCGTGTCATCTGCGAACTTACTGATCATACCTCCTACATTCATATCTAAATCATTAATGTACACGACAAACAGCAGTGCTGAGGGAGTGCTGCACTGTTGGGGGTGCCATCTTTTGGATGCGACATTAAACCGAGGCCCCGCCTTCCCTCTCAGGTGGATGTAAAAGATCCCATGGCACTATTTGAAGAAGAACAGGGGAGTTCACCCCGGTGTCCTGGTCTATATTTATCCCTCAATCAACATCACTAAAACAGATTATCAGGTCATTATCTCATTGCTGTTTGTGGAACCTTGCTGTGCGCAAATTGGATGCTGCGTTTCCTACAGTGACAACACTTCACAAGTACTAAATTGGCTGTAAAGCGCTTCGGGATGTGCTGAAAAGCACGATACAAACCTTATTTTTTTAACCCTGCCCACTCTATTCTTAGATTCATTTTGTTTTAGAATCTGTTAAATAAAAAAAATTGCCTGCAACATTACAGCCATTATGATTAACAATGCATCCTTTAGAGGGTTACCTCCAGCACTCTCATCAGGGTCCCTAAGCACTGGAGAGAACTTCACAGTAAAATAAAGAGCTATTAAACGGTCGGGGAGCCTGCGAGAGTTCACTCCCAGACTGTGACAACAGTAGAATAACCAGGATCTTCACACGGCACTGACTCTCTCCTCCCCCCCCCCCCCCCCAGCCATGCATGGTCCATGTTCTGCCTCTGTTCTACGCTGGGCCCACAGTCTCTCGCACCCGATCAATATCGCAGCTTTGCCCCTAATTGATGTGGTTGTGTAATGTGTCAGCGGCTCCTGATGGTAGATTGATTCCTGGGATGAGAGGGCTGTTCGATGAGGAGAGATTGAGTAGAATGGGCCTGTATTCTCTGGAGTTTAGAAGAATGGGAGGTGATCTCATTGAAACGTATAAAATTCATAGAGGGCTTGACAGGGTAGATGCTGAGAGGCTGTTTCCCCTGGCTGGAGAGTCAATAACTAGGGGTCATTGTCTCAGGATAAGGGGTCGGCCATTTAGGACTGAGATGAGGAGAAATTTCTTCACTCAGAGGGTTGTGAATCTTTGGAATTCTCTACCCCAGAGGGCTGTGGATGATCAGTCAATGAGTATATTCAAGACTGCGATCGATAGATTTTTGGGCACTAAGGGAATCGAGGGATATGGGGATAGGACGAGAAAGTGGAGTTGATGTAGAAGTTCAGCCATGATCTTATTGAATGGCGGAGCAGGTTCAAGGGGCCCCATGACCTACTCCTGCTCCTATTTCTTATGTTCTTACGGTGGTGTAGAACCTGGAACCATTGGCTTGTTGGAGAAAGAACAGCATACGGGCCAATGGTGAGCACGCTCAGTTAGGAACATGGGATCAGGAGGAGGCCATTCAGCCCCTCGAGCCTGTTCAGCCAATCAATTAGATCATGGCTGATCTGTATCTTAACTCCATCCACCCGCCTTAGTTTCGTAACCCTTAATACAGTTGCCTAACAAAAATTTATCAAGCTCAGTTTTGAAATTTTTAATTGACCCCCCCCAACCTCAACAGCTTTTTGGGGGAGAGTTCCAGATTTCCACCACCCTTTGTGTGAAGAGGTGCTTCCTGACTTCACCCCTGAAGGGCCCGGCTCTAATTTTAAGATTATGCCCACTTGTTCTGGACTCCCCCCACCAGAGGAAATAGTTTCTCTCTATCTACCCTATCAACTCCTTTAATCATCTTCATCACCTCAATCAGATCACCCCTTCATCTTCTGTACTCAAGTGAACACAAGCCTAGTCTATGCAACGTATCCTCATAATTTAACCCTTTTCGCCTCGGTTGTTAAGTTGTCATTGCGACTTTAATTTTCTGCCGTTGCTACTCTGTATGGCTGGGACTGAGCTTTCAGCCCACCCCCAGGCTGAACAATGGCTGTAGGATTTGCACCCACCCTGCCAGAGGAGAATCGTAAGATCACCATGCTCATCCGCAGCGATGGGGCCTTAGCTGCGACGCTGTAATATAAATGGGGTATTAAATCATGTCGAGGTATTGTTGCTTGTCTTGTTTTTTGGGAAGTGCATGAAATGTGGCCTGACCAGTCTGTTTCCTTGCAGAGGAGATAGAGAAAAAGCTGACTACCTATCGGAGGGGCTGTAAGATCCGGAAGCTGCTGATCTTCTGTCAGGTGAGTCTGTCGGTGATGCCGTGCCAGCTATCGCTGACACTGCCCATCATCGTTAGGACACACACTTGGTCTCTCGCTCTGCAACACAGAGATGAATCTTCCCAGGTCCGAGGACCACACTGGGCGTGCCGTCGGACAAGAGCCTTTAGTTGTTAGTGAGCCGAGTGTGAGCTCAGCACTATTCCCGCATCCTTGCCCTCATGGATCCCATCGTGGCTCATCAACCACTATCCTGCTCTGTGTCGTGCGCGCGATTGGACGGGGGGGACAGACATGTGCATGGTCACTCCACCTTTGGAGCTATCGTGGCATCACTGCCGGTCCCAGCGCTACAAGGCTGTTTACCGAGGGCGAGGAAGTATCTGCCTGGAATTTCCACGAGGTGCTCCTTATCTGTCTCCGCATGGGGTTCTGCAACCCACGGCCCCCCAACCCAATCACTGCCCCCCCTGACTTCTGATCCACAGCCCTGACACCCGACCCGCGTTGTCTTTGCCAGCGGACTGTAACGCCATGCCTACTCTATTACAATGAGGTCTCTCCCAATATCAGTGGCATCTCGGACCTCACCATTCTGGCACGGGGTATTTGTGCTCTGGAGGTCCCATGCATAGCCCACGATGAAACTGAGCCATGCAGAGCAGCAAGTCCAGTGCAGCCGGCTTTTCAGTAGAAAAACCGCGCATGCGCGGAATTTTGAATGGGCCGTGCAGCCTGTTAAAGGGACCCCCCAAAAAAATTAGAGGGAACATTGCCCTGCACCCCTCCCCCCTCCACCCCCGCCAAGAGCACCCAAAATTGGGCACTTCCGAATTTCTAGTCCAATGCATCCTGGGAAATTGCCGCCTTGACACAATTAGTTGTATCTGCACAAAGCGCGTTGTCACAGAGTGATGTAATTGCCATGGCTACGTCTTGCCTATTGACAGGTTCTGTGTTTTATTTGTAGGGGGGGCCTGGCCACTTGTACCTGCTGAAGAACAAGGTTGCCACCTTTGCGAAAGTGGAGAAAGAGGAGGACCTGATCCTGTAAGCCAATCACATTTCGTATGCAAATTGGGGTCTGGCAGGCTCGCGGCTTTCTCTGGGAGGCCTGAGTTTGGTGCAGTGTTGTTTAATTAGCATATTGGCGCCAGCACTCCATGGGAAATATCACCCGTGGACCAATCCCTTGTCTGGTGCTCTTAATTGGCCATCTCAAGTTGCTCCCAGTACCAGTGCAGACCAGTGACCACCAGTACTTCACCTTAGTACCGGACAGCTCATAATGCTCTCTCCAGACACAGCCCAAGCTTGGAAGGGCACGAATCTCCAATTGTACTGCTTCGTGTCTTTCACAGCTCAAGTGGGCACAGTATGAAAATTCCATCGGCCTGCAATTACACTCTGTGAAGGTCCCAGTGACAGCACTGAGTGTGGCTGCTCTTTGAAAGGACTGACGCACAACACGAAATAATCTGCTAAATTAAACAGTGCTTTTAAGTTCAGACTGCAGTCGAGGGCAGGGAGATAATGGGAAAACAATGCATAGTAGGAGCATCAGTCGAGAGCCTTTGTTTATAGACTTTCATTCCTGTAAAGGTTGACATATATTCTTCAGATTATTTTGCGTGCACAGGATTAAAATAACAAGGGCTCCTTGAGTTATTAGTTGGTAAATGCATAGCCCACGATGAATCTGAGCCATGCAGAGCAGCAAGTCCAGTGCCTGGTTTGCAGTGAGTCAGCCCATCGTGTCTGGGAGGCTGGTAAGGACACTACAATTGGCAGAGGCGTGAAGATAAAATTCCGAGCCAGTGTTCCTGCTCCTGGTTGCCATCCAGTGACTCTTGCGGGAAAGTACGGGGTGTGTCTATCAGGCGAGGACACAGTGACGCTGTGCCGCAGTGTCCTCCAGGCCAGCACGCCCTGCCAACACTCAACTGTCTAGGCTCTTACACGACGAACGGGCAAGACACTGCAGGGATTGTTCCCTGTCTAATCACTTCCACATTCCCCGTATCATAGAATCTCACAGCACAGAAGGAGGCCCTTCGGCCCGTCGTGCCTGTGCTGGCTCTTTGAAAGAGCGATCCAATTAATCCCACTCCCCCTGCTCTTTCTCCTTTTTAAGTATTAATCCAGTTCCCTTTGAAAGTTACAATAGAATCTATTTCCACCACCCTTTCAGGTAGTGCATTCCAGGTCATAACAACCCACTGCGGTTAAAAAAAATAATTCTCCTCATCTCACCTTTTTTTTTGCCAATTATCTTAAATCTGTGTCCTCTGGTTGCCAACCCTCCTGCCAATGGAAATAGCTTCTGATTTACTCTATATCTATAACATATACAGCAGTGATATTTATAGCCCAAGCTACAAAGTCTGACCTGCTGTTACGATGTAATTGGTGCATTTGTGGAGGCGCCATGGCTAACATTAACCGTCAAAAGCGCTTTGGGACGTGCTGAGGCCGTGAAAGGCGCTATATAAATGCAAATTTGTTCTTTCTTTCATCTTTGATGAAGTTAGTGTCCCAACAGCAGGGATCCTGTCACCAAACAGCACGTTCAGAGACTGATTTTCCGAATGCGGTTCTGGGGGCGGAGCATTTGCCCGCTGGAAGCAGATATTTGGAAATGGTCGCCGTGCTCACGGCAGTTTTTAGGAGCTGGAGGAGATTACAGAGATGAGGAGGGAATCCTAATCTTATGTCAGGGTGCAGCTGGCCTAATGTTTTCATCCCTATACTCGGAGGCACTGAGGTCGACTGCAGTGCCCCGTGACTACCCCGGCAAAACAGTTTTTGGTAGTTGAGGAGAACGCCCCCGATTTCTCCAGATGCACTGGCAGCAGGTGAGGCTCTGCATCTGGTGGTGAGAAAAATCTGCCCTTTTATGTCGGGAAGGTTTTTTTCTCTCTCTCTCTCTCGCCCAGAACGAAATCGGGAAATGACCCGGTGCTGTAATCTTGCTGGTGTCATGATGTCCTCGTGGAATTGCGATGCCGAATCCCGTTGCTGTGTTTTCCCCATCAGCGGCAGAAGCGTCTGATAACCGTTCCGTGTCCCCGTCTCTTACAGGTTTTGGAAGCGACTGAGCAGACTGATGAGTAAAATCAACACAGAGCCAAACGTCATCCATATAATGGGCTGCTATATCCTGGGAAACCCCAATGGAGAAAAGGTATGCCTCACCTAGACGAGAACAAGCCTTGCAGCCTCTTAATAGCACGTACACGGGGAGGAACCCAATCTCTCCATGTTGGTGCCCCCAGCGTGTCTCTGCAGCAGTACCTAGGTCAGATCCCAATGGCCACCTTCTGTCACTTGCTGCACTTTCTGAGGAACAGTCAGCACCAGAAAGTGATTTTGTAGCAAATGACGTTTTGAGAAGGTAATTTGTGTAGGATGCTGAAAATATTACTCATCACAGACCCAGCGACTGTTCCATTCTGTGCAGCTGACATTTTTCATCTCGATAAATCCCAAATAAGCACAGAAGAATGGAACTCTCCCCTAAAGAGAATGGATCTCAAGCTCCCCTGATAGGTCAGTGAGTGAAGGCACCATGCAAACCAGGAAGGCCCCGTGTCGATTCGCAATCCTTGATGAGTTTGTTTGATCTCTAGCGAAGTGGCCTAGAGGCACTGCAGTAGACCGCAGTGCCTCTGAGTATAGCGAGGAGAACATTAGGCCATCTGCACCCCGATGTGAGATTAGGGTTCCCTCCCCTATCTCTGTAACCTCCTCCAGCCCTACAACTCTCCGAGATCTCTGCGCTCCTCCAGTTCTGGCCGCTTGCGCATATCTGATTTTCATCACTCCACCATTGGTGGCTGTGTCTTCAGCTACCTGGGCCGTAAGTGCTGGAATTCCCTCCCTAAACCTCTCTACCTCTCCTCCTTTAAGTCGCTCCATAAAACCTACTTCTTTAACCAAGCTTTTGGTCACCTGCCCTAATATCTCCTTATGTGGCTCAGTGTCAAATTTTGTCTGATTATGCTGCTGTGAAGCGCCTTGGGAGGTTTTAGTACATTAAAGGCACTATATAAATGCAAGTTGTTGTTGTGTTCCCCAGGCACCTGATTAAGAAGGTAAAGGGCCTGGGCCCTGTGTTTGATTTCAGATCCTTCCACAGTCTCCCCATTTTGCCTGAAAAATCTCTAGCCAATGCCCACCTTCTGCCCTCTGACTCCTTGTGCTTTGCTGTACCATCGGAGGCCGAAACATGAGTCACTGCCCCCCTCCTCTGTGGAACTCTCCTGAGTACTTCTCTCTTCCTGAAAAAGTCCCTTACAGAATTACCCCTTCGACTGTACATTAGATTCCCCCTTTTTAACATTTCCGATCTCTTGCTCAGTGCCCTCCTCTTCCTTCACCTTGGGTAAAACGTTCCGAGATGCTCTCTAAATGAGGTTGCCGCCTACTTTCACGTTGTTGCCCCTTCAAATAAGTAACGTTGGAGGTGGATGAGATTTGATTTGGATCCACACATTCTGAATATCTAAACTGTCCCATTCAATGGCGAGGGTCAGATAGCAGTAAGAAAGAATTTGCATTTAGCGAGGGTTGTATCACAACAACTTGTACTTGTATAGCGCCTTTAACCTTGTAAAACATCCCAAGACACTTCACAGGGGCATTATCAGTCAAAGTTTGACACCGAGCCACATAAAAATATACTAGCACAGGTGACCAAAAGCTTGTTCAAAGGGGTAGGTTTTAAGGAGTGACTTAAAGGTAAAGAGAGAGGTAGAGAGGGGGGCAGGTTTAGGGAAGGAATTCCAGAGCTTAGGATTAAGCAGCAGAAGGCACGGCCACCAATTGTGGAACAAAGGAAATGGGGGATGCGCAAGAATTGCAGGAGCGCAGAGTTCTTGGAGAGTGGTAGGGATAGAGAGATAGGAGGGGGCGACGCCATGGAGGGATTTGAATCATGTTCTCAGGATGTTCCAGAGTGCTTCACAATCACGGAAATCTTCTTTTGAAGTGTAGTCACTGTTGTGTGGGCAAATGTGGCAGCCAATTTGTGCAGAGTAAGGTCTATCAAACAACAAATGACCAGTTAAGGGATCAGTGTTGGCCAGGACATTGGGAAACTCCTTGCTATTCTTCAATAAAGTGCAACAGAAAAAGGAGGCTTATGATAAATGTCAGGTTCATAATACAGTAGAGAATCAAGCTGAATACAGAAAGTGCAGAGGAGAACTGAGAAAGGAAAGAAGAGGGGCAAAGAGAGTATATGAGAAAAGATTAGCGGGTAACATAAAAGGGAACACAGAAGTCTTTTATAAATACATAAAGAGTAAAAGAAAAGTCAAAGGAAGGGTGGGACCGATTAGAGACCAAAAGGGAGATCTTCTTATGGAAGCAGAGGGCATGGCTGAAATGAGTACTTTGCATCTGTCTTCACTAGAGAAGAGGATGCTGCCAATGTCGCAGTAAAGGAGGAGATAGTAGTGATATTGGATAGGATAAAAATAGATAAAGAGGAGGTACTTTAAAGGTTGGCAGTCCTCAAAGTAGAAAAGTCACCTGGTCTGGAAGGGATGCATCCTAGGTTACTGAGGGAAGTAAGGGTGGAAATAGCAGAGACTCTAGCCACAATCTTCCCATGCTTCAGGAGGACTGGTGAAATGGGCAGACACATGGCAGATGCAATTTAATGCAGAGAAGTGTGAAGTGGTGCCAGAGGACTGGAGGGTTTCAAATGTTACACCCCTGTTCAAAAAAGGGGAGAGGAATGAACCTGGTAACTAGAGGCCAGTCAGCATAACGGCATTGGTGGGGAGGCTTCCAGAGATCATAATCTGGGACACAATTCATTTTCACTTGGAAAAGCATGGGTTAATTCATGACAGCCAACACAGATTTGTTAACGGCAAATCACATTTGACATACTTGATTGCGTTCTTGGAAGAAATAACAGAGAGGGTTGATGAGGGTAGTGTGGTTGATGTCGTGTATATGGACTTGCAGAAGGTGTTTGATAAGTTGCCACATAATAGACCTGTTAGCAAAATTGAAGCCCATGGGATTAAAGGAGTGGCAGCATGGATTCAAAATGGGCTAAGAGACAGAAAGCAGAGAGTGGTGGTAAAAGGTTGTTTTTTGACCAGAGAGAAGTGTACAGTGGTGTCCCCCAGGGGTCAGTGTTGGGACCACTGCGCTTTTTGATCTATATTAATGACTTGGGTATAAAGGGCATACTTTCAATGTTTGCAGTTGACACAAAACTTGGAAATGCAGTAGAGTGAGGAAGATAGTAACAGTCTTCAGGAGGACTGGTGAAATGGGCAGACACATGGCAGATGCAATTTAATGCAGAGAAGTGTGAAGTGATGCATTTTTGGAGGAAGAATGAAGAGAGGCAATATAAACTAAATGGTACAATTTTAAAGGGTGTGCAGGAACAGAGAGACCTGGGGCTTCACAGACATAAATCTTTGAAGGCGACGGGACAAGTTGATGAAGCTGTTTTTTTTAAAAAACTTATAAATAGAGGTATAAAGTACAAAAGCAAGGAAGTTATGCTAAATATTTATAAATCACTGGTTAGGCTTCAGCTGGAGTATTGTGTCCAATTCTGGGCACCACACTTCAGGAAGGATGTCAACACCTTAGAGAGGCTGCAGAAGAGATTTCCAGGGACTTTAGTTACGTGGAGAGACGAGAGAAGCTGGGATTGCCCTCTTAGAGCAGAGAAGGTGTGGGGAGATTTAATAGAGGTGTTCAAGAGAGGTTTTGATAGAATAGATAGGGAGAAACTATTTCAACTGGCAGGAGGGTTGGCAACCAGAGGACAGAGATTTAAGATAATTGGCAAAAGAACCAGGGGGGAAGATGAGGAGAATTTGTTTTACGCAGCTTGTTGTGACCTGGAATGCACAGCCTGCAAGGGTGGTGGAAGCAGATTCAATCGTAACTTTCAAAAGGGAATTGGATAAATACTTGAAAAGGAAAAAAATGCAGGGCAATGGGGAAAGAGCAGGGGGGAGTGGGACTAATTGGAGAGCTCTTTCAAAGAGCCGGCACAGGCACAATGGGCCGAATGGCCTCCTTCTGTGCTGTATGGTTCTGTGATTCTATGTAGTGCTATATGGCGACTAACAGCATTGGCAGCGATCTCCAAGCAGCTATCTACTCATTTGATCTACCAGTGCCTGCAGGTCTTTCCATTTCTGTTGCTGTGTGATGTATTATTCATCATTGATCAGCAACGCATGATAAACCTAACTGACAAAACAGGCTAATTTGTGAAGATCTTAACTGTAACCAATATGTCTGTGCCATTAAGGTTAAAGACGTGACTTCTTTTCTAAATCTACATTGGACATTTGTTTGTCTTTAGACTACCTGAAGGTAAGGCAATTGCAACGGCTAATTTGGTCTTGTCCAGACCACACTGAAGATAAAATTATTTCATTCCCTTCAAGCTACGGACACAAGACTCTGATAGTTGTGCAATCGTGAAGCAAATACAAACACAATTCTTATTTTTTGAGTAACGTACTTTTAACCCTTAATTCTTGTGGTGGTGTATTTATTAGTCGATAACAAAGGATTTCATCAGTCACTTCATTTACAATCAGATTCCTATCTGATTTGTCACAGTCTATCTTATCTACCATCTCCTCTGCCTCTCTTTGTCTGCCTAACCCGCCCTATTTTTTTCTCTGCTTGCCCTCTGTGACTTTAGCTATCCTATTTGCCTCTCTGCCTCTCTTTTTGTCGGTCTGCCTCTCTTTTTCTACCTTGTTTGACCTTTCTGACTACCTTACACACTCTCTCTGCTTGCTTATATGTGTGCTTATCTTCCTGCTTGTTGATCTGTCTCTCTGCCTGTATTTCTCTGTCTCTGTCCATATGTCTCGTTCTGCATGACTTTCTGTCTGTGTGTCTCTCTGTCGCGATGTCCGTGTCTCTCTATCTGTGTATCTATCTGTCTTACTCTCCCTGTCTCTGTCTTACTCTCCCTGTGTCTGTCTATCTGTCTGTCTCTATCTCTCTTTCTATCTCGTCTATTTTTTCCTGTGTCTGTCTCTCTCCAACTCTCTCCCTCTTTGTATCTCTCTGACTTGTATCATCTGTCTCTCTGTCAATCTCAGTCTCTATCTCTTTGTCTCTTTCTGTCTCTCTCTCTCTGTATCTCTCCGTGTGTGTCTAGCTGTCTCTCTATAACTCCCTGTGTCTCTCTGTCTACCTGTTTCTCTGTGTCTGTCTCTTTCTGTTTCTTCTTCGCTGTCTCATCTCTCTGCCCATCTCTCTCTATCTAGCCCTCTCTCTCACTATCTGTCTATCTCTGGAACATAGGAATAGGAGTAGGTCATTCAGCCCCTCGAACCTGTTCTGCCGTACAATTAGATCCTGGCTGATCTGTATCTTAACTCCATCTACCCACTTTGGTTCCGTAACCCTTAACACCCTTGCCTAACAAAAATCTATCAATCTCAGTTTTTTGAAATTTTCAATTCACCTACCCTCAACAGCTTATTGGAGGAGAGAGTTCCAGATTTCCACTACCCTTTGTGTGAAGAAGTGCTTCCTGACATCACAGCTGAACAGTCTAGCTCTAATTTTGAGGTTATGTCCCCTTGTTCTGGACTCCCCCACCAGGGGAAATAGTTTCTCTCTATCTCCCCTATCAAATCCTTTAATCATCTTAAACACCACAATTAGCTCACCCCTTAATCTTCTTTACTCAAGGGAATACAAGCCTAGTCTATGCAAACTGTCCTCATAATTCTGGTGAATCTGCACTGTACCCCCTCCAAGGCCAATATGTCCTTCCTGAGGTGCGGTGCTCAGAACTGAACTCAGTTCTCTAAATGGGGTCTAACCAGAGCTTTATGGAACTGGAACATAACTTCCACCCCTTTGTATTCCAGCTCCCTTGAGATAAAGGCCATTTTTTTGTACCTGTCCACCAGCTTTTAGTGATTTCTGTACTTGGACCCCTAAATCTCTCTGCTCCTCCACAGTTCCCAGCTTCTCACCATTTAGAAAATACTCTGATCTATCTTTCTTAAGTCCAAAGTGGATAGCATCTCTCTGTTAAACAAAATTTCTGTTCAGCTCTTTGACTCTGCCTTTTGACCTAATGCACCTCCCATCCCCAGGAGCTGAGTGATTGATTGTATTTTACTCATCGGGTCTCCCCATCAGATTAAAGCTTGACTAAAAACATCACCAGTACACAAATCCTATCCTCTGCTCTGTCTCGGATTCCGATCCTCCTCACCTTCCTTGGCAATTTCTTGTAGGTTTTTTCAAATCATTATCATTTGAATTAAAACGAAAACACAAATTGGAAAGAAGCTAATGCTGCAGACGATACAAGCTCTTTTCTAGAGAAATCTATTCCTATGCATTTCAAGGACTGTCGGCCTGAAATTTCCCCTCACAGTATGGCTAAACTGTTACTTTCAGAGTGCTGTCCATTGGCCCCTCTCTCTGAGAGTGCTGCCCATCTTTCTCTTTCTATGAGAGTCCTGTCCATCTCTCTGTTTCTGAGTGCTGTTCAACCCTCTCACTGTTTCTAGGAATAGGAACAGGAATAGGTCATTCAGCCCCTCCAGCCTGTTCCACCATTCAATTCGATATGTACCTTAACTCCATCTACCCACCTTGGTCCTGCCCATCTCTTTCTCGCTCCAGGAGAGTCCTGTCCATCTCTCTTTCTCTGTGTCCTGTCCTTCTCTCTCTTTCTATGAGAATGCCGTATCTACCCCCCCCCCCTCTCTCTCTCTCTCTCTCTCTCTCTGAGTCCTGTCCATTTCTCTCTTTCTGTGAGAATGCTTTCTCGCCCCCTCTCTCGCTCGCTCTCATGAGAATGCTGTCTTGTCTGTTTCTCCTTCTGCCCCCCCACCGTAGCCATTGTCCTCATTCATGAAATTACTAAACAAAATTTCTGCTACTGATTGCGTCTGATCAATAGCTTCAACGTATAAAATACTGAAGAGGAGAGGACAGAGAATCTGTCAGCATACAGATATCTCCTTAAGCGAGGCACTGATAGACCCCAGTGAGGCCACACTAGCTCTCATTGTAACATTTAGGATTGTGCGACAATTCAGGGCAATGGACTTCCATTCGGATGTGAACTCTTTATGAGCCAGTTGGGGGGTGGGTTGTCTGTCTATGAGGGCAACTGTTCCACAGGCCTAGATGCATTAATTATTATAACTGGGTTAACGTAGATCCATAGGGACCATGGGCTTAGAAATGCAATTTATAGGCTGGCCTGTCCCAGATTCTCAGCAACTGTATCATTGGACTCAAACACTCCATGTTCACAGGAACTTCCTTCACATACTTAAGGCATTGCTTGTTGCTTTCAGCTTTTTCGGAGCCTGAAAAACCTGATGACCCCTCACCGAATGTCCTTTGAGTCTCCATTGGAGCTTTCAGCGCAAGGTATGTCGAGGTTTTTCTGCTGCATCAATGGGGTAGTCAACTTTTCAATGTTCATCATAGCAAATGTTGGGAGAATTGGGGATTTGCGACACATGCCTGATACCATTGGTGAGGTCAGAGATGTCCTTGAGTAGCAAGTTTGTTCTCTTTTGAAGGTTAATGGTTCGTTCCAACCCCTCTATATAAAAAAAAATGTTGGCATATGCTCGCATTTTTAAAAAAAATTAAGAAACTTGATCGAAGGGCCAAGGACGGAAATGCAAAATCCCTACCACAGTGATGCCAAACAAACCTACGGAGTGTAGGAGGATGGTAAGGCCCTGGGGTAGAATGCGATCGGGTAGGACGCTGTCCAAGAAGTCTTGATTTCAATGCAGCGAGAACGCAGGGAGGAGGAAGAGCGTGTAGGATCGTGTAACAGGAGCTCAGGAGGGACAAGAGAGTATCTGGTTAGTCTGGCATCTCCACTGGTAGAACATAGGAACAGGAGGAGGCCATTCGGCCCCTCGAGCCTGTTCCGCCATTCAATTAGATCACGGTTGATCTGTATCTTAACTCCATTTTAACTCTATCTTACCCGCCTTTGGCTCCATATCCTTTGATAGAAACATAGAATCTAGGAGCAGGAGGAGGCCATTCGGCCCATCGAGCCTGCTCCACCATTCAATACGATCATGGCTGATCATCCAAATCCAGTACCCTGTCCCTGCTTTAATCCCCACAGTACACATATCCCACCAACCCCACGTATTTAATTCTCCCTAACATATCCCATCCTATCCCCATAACCCCACATATTTTAATCCCCCCCCTAACACTAAGGGTTAAATTATCATAGCCAAATCAACCTAACCCGCACATTTTTGGACTGTGGGAGGAAACCGGAGCACCCGGAGGAAACCCACGCAGACACAGGGAGAATGTGCAAACTCCACACAGACAGTCACCCGAGGTCAGATTCGAACCCGGGCCTCTGGCGCTGTGAGGCACCAGTGCTAACCACTATGCCACCGTGTTGCCCGTGTTGATGCACTTACCTGACAGAAATATGTCAATCTCAGTCTCAAAAGCTTCAAATGACCTAGCCTAAACAGCTTTTTGGGGATTAGGAGTTCCAGATTTCTTCTACACTCTGTGTGAAGTAGTGCTTCCTGCTTTCACTCCCGAATGGCCTGGCTCAAACAGACTGCCTTTATGCTTGGGGAATGGCAGTTGTAAAGATGGGGTGTGGTAAATATCTATCCTCTGTGGCTCAAGGGGTTAATCATAGAAGTTTACGGGACAGAAGGAAGCCATTCAGCCCATCGTGTCTGCCGGCTGAAAGAAAGCTATCCAGCCTAATCCCACTTTCCAGCTCTTGGTCCGTAGCCTTGCAGGTTACGGCACTTCATGTGTATATCCAAGTACTTTTTAAATGTCATTAGGGTTTCTTCCTCCACGACCCTTTCAGGCAGTGAGTTCCAGACCCCCCACCACCACCCTCTGGTGTCTACTGCACCACACAGACCCAGAAAATCCCATAGTCCGTGCTGCGTAGCCTCTACCAGATTGGGCACAGCGTCCCGAAACTAGACCGAGAGTGACGATCAGCTCAGGCTTCTGGTGCTAGTGAGCCCTGCTGGATGTTTCTGTGGGTGGAAGTCCTGTGAAGACGGGATTGCACTTGGCTGTGACGGCCTGCACAGTGAATTAACCTGCCAGTGCTGACTATCGAGGCCCACACATAAAGAACGGGTACTTGGGTGAGGTACAGCAGATGTTGCCACAGAACCATACCCCAGTATGAGATAGCACTTGCAGGAAAGAAGGGAAGAAAACTGGAGGGAAATATTACGTACATAATTACAATGCAAGTTAGAAAAGTATGTCTTCCACTCCACGTGTGATATGGGCTCAATTCTGGGCATCGTCTTTTATAGTTAGAAACCGTCTTTGGAAAAGAACAGTCTCTAAAGGTTACAAAATGATTGGGCCTTGAGTGGAAATTTCACAAGGTGCAGACTTCCTGATTACCAAGTAATATGGAATGACAAGATCAGTAATAATTTGGCTCTCATGTTTTAATGTAATGTTTTACTCATGATTTTATGACCATTATCTTTGATGAACCCTTTTACTGACGGTTGTCATGTTGAATTTACAGGGAAACGGATGATAGAGACGTACTTTGACTTTCGTCTCTATAGACTCTGGAAATCCAGGCAGCACTCAAAGCTGCTGGACTACGATGACATCTTGTGAGGCAGAGGAAGACTCGGAATCGGAATAATCACTTGTAACCGCTCTTATCGAGAAAGATGTCTCCCCAATACTGGAGGCAAACCGATGACAGAGGGTCTCCGAAGGGACGGAGAAGAGGCAGAAGACATCTCTGTTGTATCTTATTCGGATGAAGAAAGACTTAACGGAAGTCGTGGTAAAGAATGGAGAAGAGAGGTTAGGGCCTTTGTCTCTGAGTAGATGGAGCAGGAATCTGAATTTTTCTTTCTGCAGAATGAGGCCAATCCAGGTCAAGACAGGAGAGCTCGGGTTATTTTTTTCATCCTGAAGTCCTTCTGCAAAGGACGGGACCGAATAGGTCAGCTGTCGGAAACCTGGCAAAACCAGAGCGTGCCAAACCAGATTCTTTGAAGGTTCTAACGATGGAAAATTTGAAATTATCCACGGGCGCGGCTTGAAACACGTGTGCGGCCTGGAGCGTCTGCGAGATGTTCTTGAGGACCTTGGTGTAGAGACAGGTTTCGTTAAAAAAAAAAAATAGCTAAAGGTTTTATTAAATATAGGTACATTGGATTTTTAATCAAATAGTGGTAATTATAAGAGTTATTCAGTAAGAGTGTCTCAGTAGTTAGGGGGATATTTCATCTATTTGAGAATATGACGCAGTGGATTCCCAGTAACGTTGCTTTCAGCTTGCCAATCAAGCAGTGACAACAAGCATGAAAGGAACCAATTCAGTGGTTCACAAAGTTCAAAGGTTGATTCTCCAAGCAGAAGCATCAAGGTGTACCTTTCTGTGATGAAGTGACCTCATAGTCTTTACTTTGTTGATTACAGTTCGAACATCCTTGTGTCTAATAGGCGTGACAGAGTAGTAGTAACAGCTACGCGGGTTTTATTGTGTTTTAAACAAAAGTGACTGACGGTAGGATATAATAATCACAAGGAACCAAAAAATGAGCTTATTGGGTAAAATGATGAACAAGAGTATTGACGATAAGAGGAGCTGGGTGCAATCTATTGTGATATAAGCTTCATTAGATCCGTTATGAACACCAGCAGCATTGTTTTCATCTGATTGGAGATACCGTGGTGGTCTTTGTTGTCCAAATCTGGATTCTTCTCAACTCCAGGATAGATCTGTTGCACCAGCGATGGTCTGAATGTGAGCTATTGACTTTTATTGATAGACACACTGGCATTGATTGCATTCAAAGGTTATTTATACTTCACTCCATTACATCATCATGGCAAATAGCATTCTTAAAATGGTTGCTTGGCATCGCCATGGAGATCTTTTATTGTTGCGATTTAGGCTAGGTTGTCTAGGTTAGAAGCTGCATCTTTACTTAAGATATTACTGTAGTCCGAGGCCTTTCAGTAAAGAATATTCTAGCATGTGTCGCAATGGTAGTCTGTGCCAACTAAAGGGGAAACGCTCAAACTCATTTTCAGTCAGCTACCTTTCAGGTAACTCCTTCAATTCTTGTGACAGGATGTCAGATCGTTTTAAGCAGTAAGGTTTCATTCTCTGTCACAGTAAAATGCGCCAACAACTAGGCTCATTTCAGTAGCCAGACTGTTGCCTTTGTGTTCACGGGTAGCGGGAGGGGAGACACCCAACGACTTTAACCTCCCGAGGCCCAAAGAGTTCTACTTGCAGGTTTATGAGCACCAAATGGATTTTTCAATCGCAATTTTCTCGACATAAACCCTTAGATTAAACGGTGCGATATTATCGGGCAAACACTTAACGTGATCGTATCAGATGATTTTTTTTTTTCACTATTTAAAGGGACTAACACCCCCATTAAAAGAAGTCATTTCAGATATACGCATCAAGTGTTTATATGTTAATAGAGCTCCGACTCATCGGGCGCCAGTAATCAGTGAAACATGTTTCCTACATGTAACACCATGCAGTGGGAACAATGTATTAACACAAGAGTCACAAGTTAATTATGGATGAGGAAGGCCATTCAGCCCATCTTAATTAATCCCTCCAGAAACACCCGGCCATGCCCCACTTCAGTATCTGGTTGGTTCTTTGATTGATTCCAGGGTTTTCTCCTCTTCTGCTCTGTGCGGGAGGTCCATTCCAAGTGTCGATCACTCCCTGTCGTGAAGAATTTCTTGATAATCAGTCTTGGGGATTGACTTCAGTATAAGACCTGCCGAAACCCTGGAGAAATGGCGTAAACGCTGCTTGTGTCATTTCTCCAGGGTTTAGCGCAGAACTTATGCCAGACAATCAGGAGACCTCCCCCCGCCCCCACCTCCACCCCAGGAAATTCAACCTTTTTAAATTTACCTTTTTACAACTTACAACCTCTGGCCGCCTGTCCTACTCTTGCAATTTAATTTAAATTAAAATTGCAGATTTAACTTGTGCATTCTCTTCAATGTCCCCTCTGTCACCCCTTGCAGTGCTCTCTGAAAATTGGGTTGCCGGCTCCAGTTTAGGGACAGCCCAGTTATCGGAAGTCCAGCAGTAGTTCGGGTTTTAAAATAAGTACATTTTTTTCCCACCTATTTCCATGTCTCATGAGTTATTGGTGATTGTTGTCATCATTGAAGCAGACCTCAGAACTCGAGCCTTGGTCCCCCCACCCCCACCACCCCTTGCCATGCTCCTATCTTGCCCCCACCCAATTTTAGCCTTGACAACGGTGGCAACCCTACCTGAGAGAATGGAGAAATGTAAACCGTGTGACTGATTTAAGATGGTGGTCCTGAGTTCTCTCATTCCTTTACTGCCTGCATTGAACGGTAGGACACAAGAAGAACCCACACCCTACTGCCGCTTAACATTGAGGCCAGTGCAGTTGCTATGGTAATATCTTAATGGGTCCATCCTTGAACTCGGTGCCGCTCTTAAACCTGATGTTGAGACAACGGCCTGAAAGTTGCTAAAGACTGCAACAAACCCTTCGCGATCGAGTTGGACTGTTTTTGAAAACTTGAATTTTTACTTATTTACCTTGATCTCCAACATTAGGCCAACTCTCGTGTAGGTTGAGCGCCTGGTACTAGGTGAGTGGATGATCTTACTAATTGGTTCAGATGAAGCTATGAGCCACAAGAGTGCATCTGAGCCCAGGAAGGCGATCCCTCGTGGTCACTCCCACCCGCCCAGTATGAATTGTAATAGATGCGGTCGTGTTATTTGGAATAATTATAGCCTGTGTTTGGCTGCTGTCTTTATTTTGGAGGAGGGGAGGCAGTTGTTATGGCAGACTTCACAACATCCTCACTGTTCGATCAAATTGGTGACGTGAGCCTGGCAAGATTATGGGGATTTGCTGTGTAGTGGATCAGTGGGAGATCATGTACTTTATATCTCTATATTAGACTGATTATATCATTTAAAATACAGGCGCATACACCAAGAGTAGATGTGAGCCCTCACAGGCAAAGCCTGAGAGTACAATTGTGGTTTAATGTTTGGCTGTTTAACTAACTCTTGGGACAGAATTCTTTTTTCTTGATTAAACTAGATTGGCAAGAATGGAAACCCATTAAATTCTCCTTATGAAGAGTCATTCATATTAAAGTACCGACTTGAGGGCTGTTGTGATGAGTGACCGTGTGTTGCTTACAAAATACCCACCTTGAGTTGCCCTTGATATCCCAACGGCCTGATATATAACATAAGCATTAAGAATTTCTGTGGGTTACATTGAGCGAAGATCTTTGTACGTTTGATTAATATGACTGGTATTTAAGGGGCCAAACATTGACTGGAGGGTTATGGAAGGGGGAAATTGAATTTATTTTTAAGGGCCTTTGTAGCCCAGGGCCAGTAGACTGGAGACAGCAGTCAGTGCTGGTCTCACTACACCCTTTGCACTTAAATTCATTACAAAAAAAAATCTCAGCCAAGAAAAGGTCTGAGCCTGGCAGAAGGATCAAAAGTGAAGATCCTGCACGTCTCGGCCCCTCGGCGGCCATGAGTCACCGGTGGTGGGGGAGAGCGTTCCCCGTAATGAAGCTGTGGTCTTTTTCCCGGATGCCGGTCCGCGTGCTCAATGCGCGGTGGTTCACCGGGCTAAAATACCAACAACAAAAAAACCCCGATTTCCCCGCTTTGGTGCAGACTGTGCTTTTGGATGACGGCCGGCAAGAAGATCCGTCTTACTGCCTGCTGGTGCTGCTCGTTGAATACCAATGCCCACTGGCATCAGTTGGCAGGGAACTTAGAGAACCATCCTCTCCCACACACATGACCGCTCCTCAACCGATTCCAAGGCTATCATGTACAGCACAAGCGTTACTGTGGACTGGTGTCGTCAGTGGGCTGGTATAGTGTTGTCTTTAGGTTTATTTAAGTGTATTGGCGACAATACACCTCAGCGAAATATCACACGTCTGAGAGATGCTCTTAATTGGTCGCCTATAATTGTTTCAACCACTGCCGTCACCAGTGAATACAGCTCAAGGTGCTCTCTCGAGACACAACCCAATTTTGGAAGAACAAAACTCTATAATTGTACTGCTCGGTGCATTTCACTGTTCAAATGAAAAAGGCTCATCACCCCTCCTCTACCCACCCCCAAACCCCCCCACCCACCCCTCCTTCAACCTCCTCTCCCCCACCCCTCCTTCAACCTCCTCCCCCCCCACCCCTCCTTCAACCTCCTCTACCTACCCCCAAACCTCCCCACCCCTCCTTCAACCTCCTCTACCTACCCCCAACCCCCCCCACCCACCCCTCCTTCAACCTCCTCTACCTACCCCCACCCACCCCTCCTTCAACCTCCTCTACCTACCCCCACCCACCCCTCCTTCAACCTCCTCTCCCCCACCCCTCCTTCAACCTCCTCTACCTACCCCCACCCACCCCTCCTTCAACCTCCTCTCCCCCACCCCTCCTTCAATCTCCTCTCCCCCACCCCTCCTTCAACCTCCTCTACCTACCCCCAACCCCCCCCCCCCCCACCCACCCCTTCTTCAACCTCCTCTACCTACCCCCACCCACCCCTCCTTCAACCTCCTCTCCCCCACCCCTCCTTCAACCTCCTCCCCCCTGCCCTTCCTTCAACCTCCTCCCCCCTGCCCCTCCTTCAACCTCCTCTACCCCCACCCCTAAACCCCCTTCTTAACCATTCCCATCTGCTACTTGGGTGCTTTCTCCCCCCAATACTTTGTAAAACACTCTGAGATTTTCTTCTACATGATGGGCCCTGTATAAATCCCAAATTGTTGACGCACCCACCGTTACACTTTATTTGAAGTCCTGGTGACAACATCGGCAACAGTCCCTGTAGAAGCTATCTCGATAGGTTGGGTTTCAGTAGGGTTAGATTGTTTATGCTATGACGTGTGAAAGTGAGCATGTAACGTCTTATCCCGGTCACGTACTCCGTCTGTATTTGCGTTTGACGTTACAAGAGGAAGCAAAGGGGATTGACTGCAAGCAGACAGATCGACTCTTGTATCATTTGTCTCGGCTGCAAGCCCTTGGTCAGTCCTGTTTGTTGTATCTATATTGTGTAATACTCAGGTCACCTGTAACTAGTTAACAGTGTTAATTGATGGTCATTAATAGGCAATATGAGCGCTAACTACTGTAGAGAAAATGGAATAAGTCTTGATCTAGGGACTCTGCTCCATGTGCGAGCACCAGACTGCAACTTCACAATGATTTGATCAACTGATAAATAATTAAACTGCTGGCCTTTGGCTCATCCTAAATAAACAAGCTAATGTGTGATTGACGTTAGAAAGCTGGGATTTCATTGTGCAGTACCTGAGGCCAATACATCAGCCTCAATCATTGAAGAGAGGGCCCTAAATAACAAAAAAAAATGCATTTAAACAGCGCCTTCATGACCTCAGGATGCCCCATGAAGTACTTTTTGAAGTGTAGTCACTGTTGTAATATAGGAAACACAGCAAGCTCCCACAAACAGCAATGAAATAAATGACCAGATAATCTGTTTTAGGTGTTGGTTGAGGGATAAATGTTGGCCAGGACACCGTGGAAAACTCCCCAGTTCTTTTTCGAAATAGTGCCATGGGATCCTTTATGCCCACCCGAGAGGTCAGATGGGGCCTCAGTTTAACGTCTCATCCGAAAGACGGCACCTCCAACGGTGCAGCTCTCCCTCAGTACTGCACTGGAGTATCAGCCTAGATTATGTGATCAGGTCTCTGGAGTGGGACTTGAACCTGCAACCTTCTGACTCAGAGGCAAGAGTGCCAGCAACTGAGCCACGACTGACAGCTAATGCCACTTAACATTCTCCATTCCTGAAGGCGGTGCCTCATCCTGGGATACGTTCCTTGGCCGTTGGCATTATCCTGGTCTCTGCATCGGGGTTTGTTTGGAATATTAATAGTCCTCAGACTCTGAGGTCCTTCATTCCCGTGCACCGTTAATTTACTCTCGAAGCTGTGGATCTCTCAGATTGAGTGGAAGAAGTTAAGCCCCAGTCAGCGCCAGCACACCTGCATTGTCTTTGCACAGGTGGCAGAGGCTTGTATCTGGAGACAGCGGTCTAATACTGGAGGGCGTCGGCGGGTATAAGTCATTGTCAGACGTGCGGTAAAACAACACAAATATCTAACCACCCCCCTTCACAAAAAAACATGAGAACGGGCGAGTTTAGAGCTGATTCAGTGGGTCATTCAGTTCGTGCGATCAAATGGACACACCGACCCTGCCCCCTTAAAATCCCTTTTAAGCTTCATATCTGAAGAGTGATCTTGTCCCTTTAATTTTGCCTAAATGGTCACCCTGCCCCATTAACTTCTCCCCCCCCCCCCTCCCTCATCCCCTGGCACTGTCAGAGGGGGGTTACTGGGGGTTGGCACAGCTGACTCACGACTGCGTTCCAACCTTAGTGCCACGCTAGTGCCCATCGGTCTGCTGGATAAATTGCTAACCTCACACATCACACAGGATGGCTGAGGCTGACACCAGTGATGGGCACTCATTGATATAGATAAGTAAAAGTGTGATTGTTTTGCCAGGTTGCAGTCCTAGTGTACAGTATATAAAGTATTTATCACATGAGATTAGCGTGAGATGGTGATAATTGAGTTTAGGTTATTGATTAGCAGGTGTTTAAATCTCAGTACATTTAAAGTCTACTGTTCCTGACCGCGTGCGATGCGAGGGTGCGTAGAAAGACCTCGGCTGGGCTGAATTTACCTGCTTTAAGACGGCACGTCTTGTGTCGGAGGCCAAGTTATGATTTAAACTACAGTTGATGTTACCAACAAGTTCAATACACTGCAAAAAAAAATAATCTTCCTTGTGTTAACGCCCCTGCTCCCTTTCCTCTGAACCCCCCCCTTTCCCCTAATCCCGGACTATTTTCGGGACTGACCCATAGGTGCCACAGTATGACCTCCTGCGGTAAATCCCACTCCTTTCTGCACTCGCTGCGTGCAGTGCAATTTGCTGCCCAGATACCATGACTTCGTCTAAAGAGATCGCAGAGGTGGCGAGAATGCCGGGTCTGAGTTAGAACACGAGACGAGCCAGGCGTTAAAAGAGTAACGTGCCGGCACCGCAACTCTAAACACCGCAGCACGATCGCGGCAGAAGGACGCCTCTCGCAGACTCCCTGCGGTTCCTCGCCATCGCACCCTGTGCTTGGAATAGTGGGTTAAGAATAAATCGCCCTTATCGGGCATCTGGGATCAGACCCATTGAATTGAATCTCCAGGTACAGGAAGGTGTGCGATTGCAGCAGCGTGTAAACTGATTCAATTTCACACTGTGCACCTTCAGCCTATCATAAACCGCTGTAGGTATCATACACCGCTCTCGTAAAACAGCCTATCATAGACTGATGTGGCACAGTGCTGGTTCGAAGAGTGTGCCATCATGGTTATCATAGACTGATGTGGCACAGTGCTGAAATTGAAGCTTCAAAGAACAGTTGGGCAGGAAGCATTTTAAAAGGTCAGTCAGTAACCAGCCTTGTGGCGGCTTTGATTTCAGCAGTTGCGTGGTTGAAACTCAGATCGTAAGAAAAAGCAGCTTCGTAGACCGAAGCAGAACATCAGCCGACCTTAATCACTGCTCGCTGCACAGACGTCACCCCAACTGTGCACGGACAGAGCCTTTGACTGGGTGCTGTTAGAGTCCAGGACATGTACCTGGTGACCCAAGAACACAGCCCCCGCCCTGGTTTACTCTCTATTTTAATTCCATTGAGCTGTTATGTTTGGTTGTTTCGGTCAAAATATTTGGACTTTGATATTTGGTGCACTGCTACCCAGGAGAGTTTGATGTGCAGCACAGTGCTGGTTAGAAGAGTTTGTTACTTGGCATGGTCCTGGTTAAGTGTTTGATATTTGGCATGATGCTAGTTAGGAGAGTTTGATGTTTGGCACTGTGCTGCCAAGGATGGTTTGATATTTGCTGTCATACTGACTAAGAATAGTTTTTGATATTTGGAATAGTGCTTGTTAGGAATTTGGTATTTCGCTCAGTGATGGTTAGGAGTGATTGATTGGCGTGGTGCTGGTTACGATAGGTTGATGTTTGGCGTGATGCTGGTTACAATAGGTTGATGTTTGGCGTGGTGCTGGTTACGATAGGTTGATATTTGGTGTGCTGGTTACGATAGGTTGATGTTTGGCGTGGTGCTGGTTACGATAGGTTGATGTTTGGCGTGGTGCTGGTTACGATAGGTTGATATTTGGTGTGCTGGTTACGATAGGTTGATGTTTGGCGTGGTGCTGGTTAGGGCTGTTTGACCAGATCTGCCTTTGTTTGGTCCTTTGCCATGTGTCATATCTGAGCGTATTTCAATTTGCCTTTATATAGTTTATATAGTTTCTTTAAAGCACAGATTTTCTATTTTATCTCCGTGAAATAACTGTGTTGAACACTTGGAGCAATAAAGTCACAGTGCAGTGCTGGCGTTCTGAGAGATGGCTCCCTCGCTCCCCCTGCACAGGCTGCACTCACACCAGTCCCACCACTTTTCATTTGTACTGCAATTGCGAAGGGAACGAGGGGAAAGAGCCCAACCCGGTTAACCAGGAGGAGGAGGAGTGGGTGTAACGTGGTGGCACATAGGTCCCAACTGGGTGGCTATTGGTTGGTTAAACCCTCGTTCAAATCCTAGTCTTAGGTTGTGCTGGGTTTTTCAGCTCTATGTCCCGGTGAAAGCCCACAGGCTTGGGAGGGTGGGACATTCTGACTCGTGGGGAGACAAACAGCCGGCAAAAACCCAACTCCATCCAAAGCAGACTGCCACTTCGAGCTGGCTCCAGGGCCCTGGCCAAATTCTACAGCCTAGCTGGGTTCAATTTGTCATTGAAGTAAATATTTCCCCCTTTTCAACATCTTATTAATGTTAATCGCGTTTTAAAACCGCTCGGAACAGAGTTGGTTGTCATTTTATATCCTGATGATTCCAGTTTCAGCCAAACATTCCCTTTCTTGCCCTCGATGCTGATTGCTGCGGGTTGGTTCCTGGTGTCAGCCTGCTCCGTGCTGCCCGAAAACATCCTCATTTTATCAACTAACCTGCTTCCAACCTTTTCTCAGCTTCAAAAAAACAATTGACATTACTTTGCAACTCTTCCCCACCCCTGCTACTTTGTTCCTTTGCCCATCCCCCGCACTCTCGTCCCCTTCCCCCGCACTTTTTGTACTTTCGTTCCCTCACTTCCCCTTTCCCTGCACTCTTATCCTCCTTTCACCCCCTTGCGTTGGCCAGTTTATTTTTCCTCCAGTTGTGGGTTGGTGCAGGCAATGTTGCTTCTTGAGCCAATGTCTTATGAAAACATCCAGCACTTTTATGAGGCAGACATTCAATGTGCCTCCCTGTTCGGAAATCTGATGCCAGACAGGTGTCCGAATATCTGCACCTCATCTCAGCTTTCTCACCAAGTATCAGGAACGCTCAGATGACTCCAGAAAAAAACCCAGTGCAACCTGGCGAGAGATGAGCGATCAGCCCCTCCCCCCACCTCATGTAGCCTAGTCTTCCAAAAACAATACAATGTGTGCCATTTTTAAAAGATTGGCCTTAAGAAACAAAAATGCAGCCAAACCGAAAGGTCCTTTTGCAAAGTGTGAGCGTGTTGTGCAGCAGTGAGTTATAATGCAGCCTGGCCAGGCCCAGGGACGCCATCTCCTTCAACCCCGTGTGTTTTACCCACCACTCTCTGATTAATATACAAATGTAAAGACAGCGGTTTCCTTCTCGAGCTATAAAGCTCCGCACTTTCTGTATTTAACATTCGGTACCGATTTGAATAATCTTTATCGTTTTACAGTTTCAAGATGTTATTTAATAAACTGTTTTGAGAAAAAAAAACACACGCACTGGGTTTTTTTTTATTGCTTGTCTCAGACAGCCGTGAAATGATGATGCTTTGAGCAGTTCAGGTGAGTCAGACGCTAGACTGCCTCCCCTTGCTTACATGACAACAGCACTCCAGAAGCAATCTATTGCTTGTGAAGTGCTTTGAGACGTCCAGAAGACATCGTAAAGTCCCATATAAAAACCTGCACTTTCTTTGAATCTAATTATACTCATCGTCATGGGTTGGACTCACACACAGGCCTGAGAGGAAGAGTGCAGGCAAACGCAGCAGCTAATTTGCACTCAGCAAGGTCCCACAACCAGCAAATGTTAATCTGTTACGGTGGTATTGGTTGAGGGAAGAATTTTGGCCAGAAGACTGGAAGAACTCCCTAGTCTTCAAATAGTGCCATGAAATCATCTAGAATCATAGAATGGTTACAGCACAGAAGGAGGCCATTCGGCCCGTCGAGCTCGTGCTGGCTCTCTGCAAGAGCACTTCAGCTAGTCCCACTCTCCCACCCTGCACATTTTTTTCCTTCAGGTACTTATCCAATTCCCTTTTGAAAGCTACAATTGAATCTGCCTCCACCACCCTTTCAGGCAGTACATTCCAGATCCTCGCTGCATAAAAAAGTTTTCCTCATGTGGTTCTTTTACCAATCACCTTGAATCTGTGTCCTCTGGTTCTCGACCCTTCCGCCAATGGGGACAGTTTCTCTCTATCTACTCTGTCTAGACCCCTTATGATTTTGAACACCTCTTATCAAATCTCCTCTCAACCTTCTCTGCTCTAAGGAGAACAACCCCAGCCTCTCTAGTCTATCCACATAACTGAAGTCCCTCATCCCTGGAATCATTCTCGTAAAATTTTTCTGAACCCTCCCTAAGGCCTTCACATCCTTTCTAAAGTGCGGTGCCCAGAATTGGACACAATACTCCAGTTGAGGCCGAACCAGTGTTTTATAAAGGTTCATCATAACTTCCTTGTTTTTGTATTCTATGCCTCTACATTTATCTAGTTTAATATCTCATCCAAAAGACATGAGAGAGAGAATTTCCATTTATATAGGGCCTTTCACAATCTCAGGACGTCCCAAAGCGCCGCACAGCCAACAAAGTACTTTTGAAGTGTAGTCACTGTTGTAAAGTAGGAAATGCGGCTGCTAATTGCGCACAGCAAGGTCTCCCAGACAGCAATGTGATAACGACCAGATAATCTGTTTATAGATGTTTTGTTGAGGTATAAGTATTGGCCAGGACACCAGGGAGAACTCCCTTGCTACTATTTGAAATAGTGCCATGGGATCTTTTACATGCACCTGAGAGGGCCGTCAGGGCCTCGGTTTAACGTCTCATTTGAAGGACGGCACCTCTGACAGTGCAGCACTCCCTCAGTACTGAACTGGAGTATCAGCCTAGATTTTTGTGCTCGAGTCTATGGAGTGGGGCTTGAACCCAAAATCTTCTGACTCAGAGGCTGGAGTGCTACCCACTGAGCCACGGCTGACGATGCAGCTTTCACTCAGGACTGTACTGCAGTGTCCGTGCAGACTACGGGGTGATGCGCTGGAGTGGGGCTTGACTCCGCAACCTTCTAATTTGGAGGTGAGAGTGCTACCTACTGAGCCAAACTGGCACTTAAGCTAAATAGTTGCGTCTCACTGCGAGTTCTGTGTAACAAAAATGGTAAATCTGTTTAGAAGGATGTGTTCACAATCTCATTGCACAGCGTCCAAAGGAAAGCTTCCACTGTTGTGAGAATGCAGGAAGGTGGGGTGCAAGTCAAAGGGGAGAGAACGTTGGACCAAAGGCCCTTTTCCTGCTGCGAGCATTTCCTACATAATACGAAGGCAAATAAAGATAATTGCAAAAAGAATTAAAGGGGAGGTTAGGAAAAAGTTCAGAATGGCTGGCTGGAATGTGCAACTCTGCCAGAAACCAAAGTGCATAAATAATTGAAAAGGTTGCCTGAAAAAGAGGAATATTGAAAGGCTGTGGGAAGCGAACAGGAGGGCAGGGTTGGCCTTCATAGCAAAAGGGTTTGAGTATAGGAACAGGGATGTCCTGCTGCAGTTGTACAGGGCCTTGGTGAGACCACACCTTGAGTACTGTGTGCAGTTTTGGTCGCCTTATCTGAGGACGGATGTTCTTGCCATGGAAGGAGTTCAGCGAAGATTCACAAGGCTGATACCTGGGATGGCAGGAATGACATATGAGGAGAGATTGGGTCGATTGGGCTTATACTCGCTGGAGTATAGAAGAATGAGAGGGGATCTCATCGAAACATATAAAATTCTGACAGGTCTGGACAAACTAGATGCAGGAAGAATGTTCCCGATGGTCGGAGAGTCCAGAACCAGGGGTCATAATCTAAGGATAAGGGGTAAGCCATTTAGGACAGAAATGAGGAAGAATTTCTTCACCCAGAGAGTGGTGTACCTGTGGAATTCTCTACCACAGAAGGTAGTTGAGGCCAAGTCATTAAATATATTCAAGAATGAGTTAGATATATTTCTTAAAGCTAAAGGTATCAAGGGATATGGGGAGAAGGCAGGTACAGGGTACTGAGTTTGGATGGCCTACTCCTGCTCCTATCTTCTATGTTTCTATAGATGGTTGATGTGGAGAAAAACCACCTAGTCTGGCACAGACCGGGTGGGGTAATTTTGTAAGTCACTCTGCTGGCGGGGGAGAACCCCCCCACTGAGAGCCCACGTCAAAGTCCATCTCTGGCTGGAAAACCGTTCACAGCTAGTGCCTGGACTTCCGATATAGTCTCTCAGCAGGCAAGGCCCCCTCCGGCAGTGTGACGTCAGAAATTGAACCGATGGGGCCCCGTTGCTTTGCTGATTCCTGTGTGTTTCAGACAGAGAAAGAAAAAAATTCCTTTCAGTCAGGACTGGATTGAAACCTCAGCTCGAGAAGTGGAAAGGACAGTATGCAAACCATCAGCATCATCTCCCAGTCCCCCGCTGCCTACAGCAATCAATAGAGTATCGACCCCTAAAGACACCTAATCCCAATCATGTCCTTCGCTTGTCTCAAAAGCATTTGATTACAAAGCAAAACAGGCCCTTTAATTAGCGAGGGGTCACATTCGAGATTCCCACTCGGGATCCCACCTTCAAAGCAACGTTGATGAATTGGGGC
The DNA here is from genome assembly GCA_030390025.1 of Squalus acanthias. NCBI lineage: Eukaryota > Metazoa > Chordata > Chondrichthyes > Squaliformes > Squalidae > Squalus > Squalus acanthias. Next base: position 252,136 of record JASTWF010000438.1, read on the forward strand.
GAGTTGAGAAAAGGGTTCAGATAAAAGAAACATTGCAGAATTTATAAGCCAACGGAATTTAATTTGTTTTCATTAGAGAGAAGTGGACTGAGAACAGACATACAGTTCTGTAAAATGCTGAGTGCGTGGGGTGCCAGAACTAGAGGGCACGACACTGGAAAAGATTCTCCACTCAAAAAAATAACACACGCACACTTATTCACATCCATACAGTAATATGCACATTTTGTGACATTCTCGCACCCTCTCACACCCACTCATACACAGTCATACACTCACACAGAGGAACAGTGGCCAGAATTTTAATCTGGAGGCGGGTCGGGAGTGGGGGGTGGGGCTAGAAAGCGGCTGGGAAACCCGGGAGAGCGGGTTTCCCGCAGGCCCTGCTGGATTTAACGGCAGGGCCTGATTAGCATTTGAAAGCTCTGTTTCCCACCCGCAGCCAGCCAGCCGCAGAGGCTGACTGGCTGTGGGAGGGTAGGCCTGCGGAGCGAAGTCGGAGAGAGATCGGAGGCCTCGGAGGGGGGGGGGGGTGGTTGGGGTCCGATCGCGGGGGGTGGGTCAGGCAGGGTCGCTGGATCCAGCAGGTAAGTGGAAAGGCACTTACCTCCTGGATCCAGCAGTCCTCGCCTCCCTTTAGCTGGCGGGTTGCCCGAGGCCCAGGAAACCCGACCAGCCAGAGTTAAATTTGTAATGGTGGATTAACATGAGGCACGCCAGCCTCATTATAATATTTAAATGGATGACCCGCCTCCTGGGAGCGGGTTGGCTGCCCGCCCCCTGTCCCGCCTCCGTTAAAACTGGAAGTGGGCAGGTTGGGGTCGGGATTCCGTTTTTTAACTCTTAACCTTCCACCCGACCCCAACCCACCCATTTTTGGGGGTTAAAATTCCCACCAGTGTGTCTGTACAAACACAGTACCTGTACACTCCCCCTCATACACACTCACAAACTTACACTGTGCTGGCACACTCACACAGAGGGTCAGTGTGTCGGTACACTCACACGGTACCTTTACACTCATGCACCCTTTCACACCCACCAATACACTCTCACAAACCAACACTGGTCTACGCCAGTAGTATGACACGGGCTACTAGTGAATCGGCAGCCCGTTTTACACAATGGCCGATTGTCTTTTCCATTGGGAGCGGTCCCCGGCATAAGGTAAGCACTGAAATCGGGTTCCTAAACAGAAGCCGGTGTGGGGAGGGAGGACGGGGCAGGCCAGGCCCAAGGATTTCTTCTAGGGTCTGGAGGAGCACTCCAAGGAATCACAACAACAACAACTTGTATTTATATAGCGCCTTTAACGTAGTAAAACGTCCCAAGGCGCTTCACAGGAGTATTAAAAGACAAAAAAATTGACACTGAGCCACGTAAGGAGAAATTAGGGCAGGTGACCAAAAGCTTGGTCAAAGAGCTGGGTTTTAAGGAGTGTCTTAAAGGAGGAAAGAGAGGTGGAGAGGTTTAGGGAGGGAATTCCAGAGCTTAGGGCCGAGGCAACAGAAGGCACGGCCGCCAATGGTTGAGCGATTATAATCAGGGATGTTCAAGAGGGAAGAATTAGAGGAGCGCAGATATCTCAGGGGGTTGTGGGGCTGAAGGAGATTACAGAGATGGGGAGGGGCGAGGCCATGGAGGGATTTGAAAACAAGGATGAGAATTTTGAAATTGAGGCGTTGCTTAACCGGGAGCCAATGTAGGTCAGCGAGCACAGGGGTGATGGGTGAACGGGACTTGGTGCGAGTTAGGACACGGGTAGCCAGTTTTGGATGACCTCAAGTTTACGTAGGGTGGAATGTGGGAGGCCAGCCAGGAGTGCGTTGGAATAGTCAAGTCTAGAGGTAACAAAGGCATGGATGAGGGTTTCAGCAGCGGATGAGCTGAGGCAAGGGCGGAGACGGGCGATGTTATGGAGGTGGAAGTAGGCGGTCTTTGTTATGCTGTGGATATGTGGTCGGATATATACACCAAGGTTGCGAACAGTGTGGTTCAGCCTCAGACAGATGTTAGGGAGAGGGATGGAGTCAGTGCCTAGGGAACGGAGTTTGTGGCGGGGACCGAAAACAATGGCTTCGGTCTTCCCAATATTTAATTGGAGAAAATTTCTGAATCCTCCTGAAGAATAAAATATAAATCATACCATGGCCTCTCCTGGCCACTCTGCTGTCTCCTGCCAGGGTTCTCTGGTGGGTTTGACACAGGGCGGGCCTCCCACCCGAGTTGTAGTTAAAATAGCATTTTGGCGTCAATCAGCAGCTCACCACTGTATTAAGCAGGTCACAGATGCCCTGTCTCAGAGAACTGCCCAGTTTATTTGCTTCCCAATGGACATGGTCCATCAGCCGGGAGCGGGGGAGACAGTTTTATAGAGAGGAAAGATATCCTCAGGTCCAGGGAGCCATTGATCAAGCACATGCAGCCATCTGTGTACCCATAACCGATAAACAGAAAATGGTTTCATTCCCTCCTGTGAGAATGTCTCACATGAACTGTGGCTAAGATTATCATCTGCAGGGTAGAGTTCTGGCAGGGCCAGACTTCCGAACACCCCTCTCATTCTGTCCAGCCCTGACCCATTTCCCTGGGTCAAAGGTTATCATCGATGCATGGCAGGCTCCCAGCGAGATTCCCACTGCCAAAGAGGGAGCCCACCGTGGGCCAAGAGGGAGCCCACCGTGGGCCAAGAGGGAGCCCACCGTGGGCCAAGAGGGAGCCCACCATGGGCCAAGATCCCTGCCCACCGTGGGCCCTGAGGGAGCCCACCATGGGCCAAGAGGGAGCCCACCATGGGCCCTGAGGGAGCCCACCGTGGGCCAAGAGGGAGCCCACCATGGGCCAAGAGGGAAATGGCAGCCGAGGCGCAGCGCAGTACCACAAGAGGTGGGAGCAGGGTTAAAGGGGCATGAGCGTCCTGAAGACAGCAGGTGCTGCCACCTTGCGCAGAGACCGAGGCCTACACAGGTAAGTCATTGGGGCCGGAATGGAGGGAGAAAGGGCCGCTACAAGGCCTTCTTCCATAGGAGCTCCTCAAGACCATTACCATTGATTCCTGGGGTCTACTGCACCCTACCCCGTGGTGGCCCTGAGAATCAGCAGTAAGTAGGGCGGATTCCACTGGCGACCCAGGCCCTTCGCCTGATGCAGGGGAGGGGTTGGAGAAGGCAGCAGCAGCCCCATTGGGAGTGGGGGAAGGAAATCCCGCTCAGGTTGCTGATGCGGCAGAAGGCCTCACCTCCTGAATTTTCCATCAATTCTCTGCTGCGATGCCACTCAATTTAAGGTGGTATTTCGGAGGAGAGCCATAGCCTGTCTCTGTCTATCTGTCTCTCATTGTCTCAATCACTCCATATCTTGCATGTCCCCTCTATCATGATCATGCTCGTGCTCTCTCCTCTCTAATTTCTCTCCTCTCTCTCCCTCCTCTCTCTCTCTCTCTTTCCTCTCTCTCTCCCACTCCCGTTCTCTCTCTCCTCTCTCTTGGCTCACTCTCTCCTCTCTGCCTCTCTTCTCTCTCCTTATATATATCTCTCTCTCCCCTCTCTATCTCTCCACTCTGTCTCCTTCTCTCACTCTCTCTCTCTCCTCTCTCTTCTGTCTCCTCTCTCTCTCTCTATCTCTCTCACTGGCAGGAGGCCAGGATCTGATTGTGACCCTCCGACTGGACCCTTGCTGTACTATCTGAGACACTATTAGCGGGTGACAGGGCTAGGGCCTTTATCAGATAGGAACATCGGAACAGGAGGAGGCCATTCAGCCCCTCGAGCCTGCTCCACCATTCAATGAGATCATTGCTGATCTGCACCTCAACTCCATTTACCCGCCTTTGGCCCTTAATACATCCCTTATTACCTTTGGTTAACAGAAAGCTATCAATCTCCGATTTAAAATTAACAAATCGGAGATAGGCTGCTGGGAAGGCAGTTTTGCTGCAGATGAGCAGTCTGACACCAGATAGATCACAGACACAGTAAAAATAATACCAGACCAGTCTCACTGAAGAAAACGCATTACTCACTTCTGCCTTGGCCTAGAAACCTAACTCAGTAAAGAGGCTAAAAGCATAATCACCTCTCCCTCAAAATAGTTTGTTTAGCACCACTCGCTCCATACCTGCTTGACCTATGTCCTTTATACCAAACATCTATTGAAGACCATGATGCTATCAAGCTGGTCATTTAAATTCGAGCAACCTTAATAAGATTGTTTGGAATGTCTTGCACAAGTACTTGAATCTTGCACAGCTTGGATGGTTTGAGGTGGGCTGTCCCATAAACATGGAGAGCCAATTTAACCCCCACTTCCCCTACCCCCCCCATTTAGTCAGCACACGCATGGCATAGTATGGTACTGAGGCATATAGAGCAGAAAGTAAAAGTAGGGGAACATCTAGGCAATAGTGACCATAATATAATACGCTTTAAGATGATAATTGAGAAGGAAATAAGTATGACGAAAACCAGGTTAATAGGTTGGAGAAAAGCTGATTTTGAGGGGCTGAAAATAGAACTTGGGAAAATAAAATGGGCAACAATATTGGCAAACAACGATGTAGAACAGCAATGGCAAACACAGGTAATGATAGAGAGATGGCAGAAATATTAAATAATTATTTTGCTTCAGTATTTACCAGGGAGATAGAACAGGTGGACATGACATTGGATGATGAGATTAGTAATGAGATTAGTTTATTTAATATATCCCCTATTTTTATTTTAAATGCACTTATCAAACTCAAAGAGGATAAAACCCCTGGTCCGGATGGATTACATCCACGCATTTTAAAAGAATCTAGGGAAGAGATAGCAGTGGCATTACTACACATATTTAATAATTTGTTAGAAAAAGGTGTAGTAACAGAAGACTGGCAGATAGCTAACGTTATACCTATATTCAAGAAAGGGGATAGAACATGTCCAGGGAATTATAGACCAGTCAGTTTAACATCAGTGGTAGGAAAATAATGGAATCCTTACTAAAGGAGAGAATAGAAGAACATCTAGAAACCAAAAATATAATAATGAATAGTCAGCATGGAATTCAAAAGGGAAAGTCTTGCTTGACCAACCTCATTGAATTTTTTGAAGAGGTAACAGAGAGAGTAGACAATGGTAATGCAGTAGATGTAATTTATCTAGATTCTCAAAAGGCCTTCGATAAGGTACCCCATAATAGACTGATGAACAAGGTCAGAGAATGCAGAGTCAGGGAACAAGTAGCAGAATGGTTAGCTAGCTGGCTTCAAGACAGACAGCAGAGAGTAGGGGTAAAGGGTGGCTATTCACAGTGACAAAAAGTGGGTAATGGTGTTCCACAAGGATCAGTGCTGGGACCACTGCTGTTCACAATTTACATTAACGATTTAGACTTTGGAATCAAAAACACAATTTTTAAATTTGCGGATAACACCAAATTAGAGGGGAGAAATAATACCGAGGAGGAATGCAACAAATTGCAAAATGGGTATATAATTTGCAAATGAAGTTCAACACAGATAAATGTGAGGTAGTACATTTTGGTAGGAAGAATAGGGAGGTCACTTATTACTTGGAAGGTGCGAGTCTGGGTGGGGTAGAGGAAGAAAGGGATCTCGGAGTACAAATACACAAATCACTAAAAGTTGTGCCACAGTTTAGCAAGGCCATAAAAAAAGCATGATGCGGAGATGCCGGTGTTGGACTGGGGTGAACAAAAGTGAGAAGTCGCACAACACCAGGTTATAGTCCAACAGGTTTATTTGAAATCACAAGCTTTCGGAGCGGCTGCTCCTTCGTCAGGTGAAAAAAGCAAACCAAGCACTAGGGTTTATTTCTAGAGGGATAGAATTGAAAAGTAGGGAAGCTATGCTAAGCTTATATCGAACCTTGGTTAGACCACACTTGGAGTACTGTGTACAATTATGGTCGCCATATTATAAAAAGGATATAGAGGCACTGGAGAGGGTGCAGAGAAGATTTACAAGGATGATACCAGAAATGCAAGGTTATACCTATCAGGAAAGGATGAACAGGCTGGGACTCTTTTCTCTTGAAAAAAGAAGGCTGAGGGGTGACGTAATAGAGGTCTTTAAAATTATGAAAGGTTTTGATAGAGTGGATACAGAGAGAGTGTTTCCACTTGTGGGGAAGAGCATAACTAGAGGCCATCAATATAAGATAGTCACCAAGAAATCCAATCGGGAATTCAGAAGAAACTTCTTTACCCAGAGAGTGGTGAGAATGTGGAACTCACTACCACAGGAAGTGGTTGAAGTGAATAGTATCGATGCATTTAAAGGGAGGCTAGACAAGCATATGAGGGAGAAGGGAATAGAGGGTTAAGCTGATTGAGTTAGATGAGGAAAGACGGGAGGAGGCTCGAGTGGAGCATAAATGCCGGCATGGACTGGTTGGGCCAAATGGCCTGTTTCTGTGCCGTATATCCTATGTAATCCTATGTAAGTACCCAGCTTTAATCCCGGGTTTGTGTTGAGTTGAATGAAAAGAAGAAGAACAACAACTTGTATTTATATAGCGTCTTTAACATGGTAAAACATCCCAAGGCGCTTCACAGGAGCGTTATAAGACAAAAATTTGACACCGATCCACATAAGGAGAAACTGGGGCAGGTGACCTAAAGCTTGGTCAAAGATGTAGGTTTTAAGGAGCGTCTTAAAGGAGGAGAGAGAGGTAGAGAGGCGGAGAGGTTTAGGGAGGGAATACCAGAGCTTAGGACCTTAGCAGCTGAAGGCACAGCCACTAATGGTTGAACGATTAAAATCAGGAATGCTCCAAGAGGGCAGAATTGGAGGAGCGCAGATATCTCAGGGCTGAAGGAGATTACAGAGATAGGGAGGGGTGAGGCCATTTGAAAACAAGGATGAGAATTTTGAAATCGAGGCTTTGCTTAACCAGGAGCCAATGGAGGTCAGCGAGCGTTGAGGTGATGGGTGAACGGGACTTGGTGCGAGTTAGGATACGGGCAGCTGAGTTTTGGATGACCTCAAGTTTACGTAGGGTGGAATGTGGGAGGCCAGCCAGGAGTGCGTTGGAAAAGAAAGAACATATTTTTATCGCGCCTTTCATGGTCTCAAGATGTCCCAAAGCGCTTTACAACCAATGAAGTACTTTGTTTGAAGTGTAGTCACTGCTGTAATGTAGGAAACTCAGCAGCCAATTTGTGCACAGCACGATCCCACAAGCAGCAACGTGATAATGACCAGATCATCTGTTTTAGTGATGTTGGTTGAGGGATAAACATTGGCCAGGGGTTGGTGATGGAGATACTACAGTCGACCTCAGTGAGCCCCGGCCAGCCTAGAGAAGGGAAGAATCATCCAAGGTTCTTGCTCCTCAGTGACCTCGCTGGACAGTGCACAAGTGCGGAGGCCAGTTGAGGGCAGAATGAGGCTGTGGTGCTCCTCCCTGGTTAAAAAGCGCGCAAGCACTCGCTGTCCTCGTGGCTGACACGCAAGGAATGGCCGCCCGACGAGGTCATGGACAGCAGGGAGCGGCCGTGAATTTGTATCCTAGCAACCGCCAGGAACGGAGTGAAGTACCTTGCGGGAAGCAAGCAAAACATTCCGGGTTTCTGCTGAATCTGTGCACCGCGCAATCATGGCTCATGTGTTGCCAGCTAACCAGAGAGCGCTCCGGGCCTGAGACTGATGTGATGTCACCCTGTCCTGGGACTACATCCAATCCAACACTTCAATTTCATCACAAGACTTCTAATGAGGCCTTGGGGCATTAAACGCCTGGGAGACCACAGCTTCACGCCTTGATTTTATAAGAAGCCTCCAAGTCAAACCTCCACTCCACCAAAACACAAATATAAAACATAAACTTAAAAAAAAATTACCTTGTGATAGACAGCAACTTCCCATCCCCCTTCCCCAATACCCACTGCCATCACCTAATAAACTCCCGTGAATCTTTGCTCGCATTTCACCTGGAGGCCTCAGGCTAAATTCTGTTGCCATTCAAGTCACGGAAACCTGTTATTGTGGTGCATTTTCAGAATAAAGGGTCGCACTTTTAGAACTGAGATGAGGAGGAATTTCTTCTCTCAGAGGGTCGTAAATTTGTGGAATTCGCTGCCCCAGAGAGCTGTGGAGGCTGGGTCATTAAATACATTTAAGGTGGAGATAGACAGATTTTGCAAGATAAGGGAGTGAAGGGTTATGGGGAGCGGGCTGGGAAGTGGCTTTGAGCCCAAGATCAGCCATGATCTTATTGAATTGTGGAGCAGGCTCGAGGGGCCAAGTGGCCTATTCCTGCTCCTATTTCTTATGATCTTATGATCTTATTTTACAAACAAAATCGCATTGTTCCGCAACACAAATAAAACGATCTATTCTGTCCCCATCTCCACCGGCTGTGGTGCCTCTATTTTGCAAGGCCTAGTGGAGGAGGCCGCACAGCCTAAACTCAAGTGGTGCTTGTATCGCCAACACGACGAGTTGGACCTTTTCCTGGAGGCTTCATCGCATGGCATCTCACAGCCAACGACCCTGCACAGCCAAACAGGCTTTTTCCCCCACTTCCAATATTTCTACAAATAATAAACAAAAGTGTTGAAAGAAAATGAAAGAAACATGGATGGTGATTTTTCTCCCCGGGGTTGCTCACAGCAGTGCCCTGGAGATTAATCTTCAATTCCTGGAAACTCCAGGGCAATCCTGGAGGGTTGGCAACCCTAGGTGGTGCCCAGGCCGCACTGACAACTGGGTCTTGTTAATTTTTCAGTGTCATATTTGCCACTAGAATCGTCAGGGGTTATTTTGGCCAAAGAGTGAAAACAGGCATTAAATGGGTGCTGAGCTAATAAGACACGCCTGTTTGAAAGTCTGGTTTTAGCACACAATTTTGGTCCTAATTGATCATTACCATAATTTGAACTTGCCTGGAGGCGCTAAAACTGACACCTGCAGGTTTAGCACTCAAGCGCTGATTGGATGCAGTTTTCGAGCAGCAGTGTATGTGGGCTCCTCGCACCCACTTCCACTGTGGGTGTGGAGCGCTCTGGCTGACGCACAGCGGCACGTTGCAGGATGGCTCAGGGACCGAGGGAGAGGGCGCACAGGTTCTCGGACACTGGCACTGGGGGTCCTGGTGGAGGAGGTCCAGAGGAGGAGGGATTTCCTGTACCCGCAGGGGGAAAGGAGGCCACCTCGCCCTCCTGTCCCCTCTCTCCTGCAGCAGCTGATGCTGCTCTGCCTGGCCTCATGTCCTCCTCCCATTCCTCCTGCAGACCAAGAGGGAGACCCCTAGCAAGATGCCCATGCCCAAGTATTCCCTTTCTCCTGGTGAATCCTATAAGGTGTCCAATAAGGTGGATTAGCACAGCACTCACTCTTTGTAGGTCAAGTCCTCAGAAAAGTTCCGGAATAAATGTTGCCCGAGTGTTGGTGAAGTCTTGACAAAGTGTCCCAGAAAGTCTCCCGATGTGTTTCAGAGGTCCTCTTCACAGCTCCAATTGCAAGTGAACGTGAAATGGTGAGTATCCCTTTAATTAGCGCTTGAAATCGACATCAATACTGTGCTTACTCCCAAACAGCTGGTCGCTGTTAGGAACATAGCAACAGGAGTAGACCATTCAGCCCCTCGATCCTGTTCCGCCATTCAATGAGATCATGGCTGATCTGCAACCTAACTCCATATACCTGCCTTTGCCCCATATCCCGTAATACGTTTGGTTAACAAAAATCTATCAATCTCAGATTTAAAATTAACAATTGACCTAGCATCAATTGCCATTTGCGGAAGAGAGTTCCAAACTTCTACCACCCTTTGCATGTCGAAGTGTTTCCTAACTTCACTCCTGAAAGGACTGGCTCTAATTTTTAAATTATACTCCCTAGTCCTAGACTCCCCAACCAGCAGAAATAGTTTCTGTCTATCTACCCTATCAGTTCCCCTGAATAGAAGAGGGGGTTAGGACAAGCCCTAGCCACCAAGATGCCGTGCAGCATCTTTAATGAGTGCTGGAAGGCATTTTAAGTGGCAATCAGCTGTTTAACAAGCCTCTGGGCGGCTGTTCCTAGCGCAGGCTTTGCCTCCTTTACCAAGATGGCGTCTTGCGCTAAATGCAGGCTAAACAGGCATTGCAGCTTAAGACCCTCAACCTGCCACCATGAAGGCTCTTTATCACCTAAAGTATTCAGCGAAAATCGCCCCCATAGAATCATAGCACAGAAGGAGGCCATTCAGCCCATCGAGTCTGCGCCGGCTCTTTCGAAGAGCAATCCAGTTAGTCCCACTCCCCCCGCTCTTTCCCCATTATCCCTGCAATTTTTTCTCCTTCAAGTATTTATTCAATTCCCTTTTGAAAGATACTATTGAATCTGTTTCCACCACCTTATCAGGCAGTGCATTCCAAATCCTAACCTTTCGTTGTGTAAAAAACGCAATTCTGACAGGTACAATCATTGGAGCCGAAGCCCAGACTAACACTGGGCTCCTGGAGACGGAGCACGCAGTGTCCGCTGGCACGCTCGAGGCCTTCCGCGACCGGTGAGCACCGCAGGGACTGGAGTGCATCAGCACCCCCAGCAGCCAAATTTTTATTTAATTTGTTAAGCTTCATTTGATGTATTTTTGTTAAGTTACAGTTTTTGTTTATTGATCGCACCGAAAGAGCATAACTGGGCTCCTTGCAAAAGCTGTGAAAGCTGTCGATGCGGAGATAATTAATTCCATTTGAAAAGGAGCTGGATAAATATCTGCCTAAATTGATGGTTATCATAGAATCATAGAATCATAGAAAGTTACAGCACGGAAGGAGGCCATTTCGGCCCATCGTGTCCGCGCCGGCCAACAAGAGCTATCCAGCCGAATCCCACTTCCCAGCTCTTGGTCCGTAGCCCTGCAGGTTACAGCATCCCAAGTGCACATCCAAGTACTTTTTAAATGTGGTTAGGGTTTCTGCCTCTACCACCCTTTCAGGCAGTGAGTTCCAGACCCCCACAACCCTCTGGGTGAAGAAATTTCCCCTCAAATCCCCACTAAACCTTCCACCAATTACTTTAAATCTGTGTCCCCTGGTTTTTGAACCCTCTGCTAAGGGAAATAGGTCCTTTCTACCCACTTTATCTAGGCCCCTCATAATTTTATACACCTCAATAAGGTCTCCCCTCAGCCTCCTCTGTTCCAAGGAAAACAAACCCAGCCTATCCAGTCTTTCCTCATAGCTAAGATTTTCCACTCCCGGCAACATCCTTGTAAATCTCCTCTGGACCCTCTCTAGTGCAATCACATCTTTCCTGTAATGTGGTGACCAGAACTGCACGCAGTACTCTAGCTGAGGCCTAACTAGTGTTTTATACAGTTGAAGCATAACCCTCCTGCTCTTGTATTCTATGCCACGGTTAATAAAGGCAAGCATTCCGTATGCCTTCTTAACCACCTTATCTACCTGGCCTGCTACCTTCAGGGATCTGTGGACATGCACTCCAAGGTCCCTTTGTTCCTCTACACTACTCAGTGTCCTACCATTTAATTAGTATTCCCTTTCCATGTTAGCCCTCCCCAAATGCATTACCTCACACTTCTCTGGATTGAATTCCATTTGCCACTGTTCTGCCCACCTGATCAATTTATTGATATCTTCCTGCAGTCTACAGCTTCCTTCTTCAGTATCAATCACTCTCAGGTAGGCATAGACTTGGGTAGGCAAATAGCGCTGTGGGAAGTGGGTGGGTAGTACTGTCTGGTGGACAGTCATCTGGGGGGGGAACAGTGGACACAGGGTGACCATTCTGGTGCTTGATTACGCAATGTTGCCAACACTCGAGTTTCATTTGGGAGTCTCACGAATCGATTTTTAAACCCTCCCGATTCGTGCTGGATGTAAAATTATTTTTTTAATTCGCCAAGGCGGCCTTTCGTGCCCATCCCTAGCTGCCCTCGAGAAGGTGGTGGGACTTCTTCTTGAACCGCTGCAGTCCGTGTGGTGAAGGTTCTCCCACAGTGCCGTTATGGACGTTGCGTCCATAATTTCTCGACCCCCGCGGTCAATGGCCAAGGATCCTGGCCAGCGGCACAAGCTTGGGAACTCCGCCTCTGTGAGGATTCAATGATGAAGGGTCGCAGCGAATGGAGAATGCTTGCTGGACGCCGGCACCTCCCACCTGCCCTCACCGGGATACAGCTTCACAGTCAGAGGGCCCATGTCCTCACTGTGGATGGTCCGACTCAGTCGGCAATCTCTGTTTGTATTTGATCGCTTGGCACTGCGACAGAGAACATGAATCGTGCTGGACCTCTGTCGAGCAGATGCCGAGCCTTCGGCAGCTGGCATCACTTGATCCTCCTCACCGACGTATTGTGACCCACCCTGTGCTCCCTCCTCAACCTCACTGCTTACATCTTGAAAAGGAAAGCTTTGCAGGGTTATGGGGAAAGAGCGGGACGATTTGGATCGCGCATTCAAAGAGCCAGCACAGGCACGATGGGCTGAATGGCCTCCTTCTGTGCTGTAAGATTCTATGATTCTGTCTCCCGGATACGTGTAGCTGTGCTGGTGCTTGGCAGCGGTGGTGTTAGTGACACATTGAAACCAGTGACATCCTGTGTTGAGCAGATGTCTTTGTAATACTGACAAATCAAAATGTAACACTCCGGTAATCCCTCGATAGTACCAGCAACAATCTCTGGCCTTACACTTTCAGTCGACGCAATATATTCAGCGTGAAAAGTCGACCAGGGCTCCCCCGCCTGATCCCTATGCAGTGGACCCTACTGGAAGTACCGCCTCTGGATAGTGATGGGGGTGGGGGGGAGGAGTGAGGAGGTGAGGCTGACCTATGACACTGGCAAAGCTCGCGTGTGAATAAGGACCCATCAATCCATACCCAGCCTTTGTGAGGGGTGGGGGGGAAAGGGAGGAGGAAAAATTGGACAAGAGGAGGAGAAAAAGAAACAGAATGGTATTTGCTGAAGCAAAGCGACAGCTGGCATCGTACGTTGTCAGTGACACTGTTGCCAATCAGGCTTTTCAGTCTCATATCTCAAGAGAGGGCCGTTAGTTCCACTGGAGGAACCTGGCAACTGTGACTGCATTACGTTATACAAGAAGCCGCCAATCCAAATGGGTACTCTGGGAAATCAAGAGAAAGTAAATGGCAGCTGATTGGGAGGCAGAACAAATTGGTTTTAAATTGGTCCAATTTGAAGCAAAGTGATTTTAAACCCAGCTCGTTATCCACTATTGAAGACGCTTGCCATAACAACAAAGTTTTGCTGGCGGATGGTGGTTAACTGGGAGGTCAGTCTGGTGACCTCCAATGAAAGAGGCCCAGAGGACACAGCTCCTGTTCACACGGTAATTACCTCAGCTGCCTCCATATCGAAACTACCTCGTTTAATTTAAAACACCACTTGCTGCACTGATTACCAAGGGATGCTGGGAGCTGAGGCTAAGGGAGGAATCGTCGTGTTTAAAAGCGCAGCAAAGATGACGCCCAAATCAAGTGGCTAGGGAAGTGAATAAATATTTGAAACAGAAAGATTTAAATGGCTATGAGGTAAGGGCAAGGGAATGGGATTAAGTGCAGTGTGACACATCACAGTGTGACACACCACAGGGGGAAACATCACAGCGTGACACACCACAGGGAGACACAACATAGCGTGACACACCACAGGGGGACACATCACAGCGTGACACACTGCAGGGGGACACAACACAGCGTGACACACCACAGGGGGACACATCACAGCGTGACACACCACAGGGAGACACAACACAGCGTGACACACCACAGGGGGACACATCACAGCGTGACACACCACAGGGGGACACATCACAGCGTGACACACCACAGGGAGACACAACACAGCGTGACACACCACAGGGGGACACATCACAGCGTGACACACCACAGGGGGACACAACACAGCGTGACACACCACAGGGAGACACAACACAGCGTGACACACCACAGGGGGACACATCACAGCGTGACACACCACAGGGGGACACACCACAAGGGGACACAACACAGCGTGACACACCACAGGGGGACACATTACAGCATGACACACACTAGTGTGAAACACTGAAGTGTAACCCCTACACATTGTGGTGAGACGCACTGCAGCATCTCCAGTGCTGCATCCAATTCTCTATTATACACTAACATCCTCTTACGCAGGCACTGTGATGCAATAGCAAGACCATTTTTTCTAGGTTCCTTCCTTAATGGATTTGTTTCCCCCTCCCCTCTCCCATTGATGGTCTGTTTCCATAGGTGCTCCCTGACTGTAAGTGTCAGCAGATGATTCGGCTGAGATGAGACATCATATACAGCCAAGCTCAATCTGTCCTCACCCCACACGTATGTTTCCCAGCTGGGGTCAGTGGACAGTGATCAGGTTGTAAAGCGCTTTTAGACATCCTAAGGTCAAGAAAGGCGCAATATAAATGCAAGTTTATTCATTTAAGCTTTACTCATTGACAAACCACTCCCATCAGCGATCGATCACTCCTTGCTATCAGACTGCCTTTACAAGCACTACAACCCAGGGGTTGAACTGAAACTCTTGTAATACTGTATTTAGCTCACTGTATGTGGCACAAGACATCCCATGATCTCTACATTCTCAGCTGTTTTTTTGGTAGCATTCAATTTTGGGCTGCAGCCTATATCCAGAGGCAGTCTATATGAAGGGGCAGTTTATATACAGGAGCAGCCTATATGGAGGAATGGCCTATATACAGGAATGGCCTATATACAAGGGATGCCAATATATAGGGGTGGTCTATATATAGGGGTGGTCTATAGTCATGACCTCGCTGCGCTCATCTTGTCTATGAGACCCACCTCCTGCTCCCTCGACCCTATTCCCACCCAACTGCTGACCACCCAACTTCCTTTTCTGGCTCCCATGTTAGCTGATACTGTTAACGGTTCTCTCTCCTCAGGTACTGTCCCCCTCTCCCTCACATCTGCCGTCATCACCCCTCTCCTCAAAAAAACAACCCTTGACCCCTCCGTCCTTGCAAACTACCGCCCCATCTCCAATCTCCTTTTCCTCTCCAAAGTCCTTGAACATGTTGTTGCCTCCCAAATCCGTGCCCATCTTTCCCGCAATTCCATGTTTGAAGCCCTCCAATTAGGTTTCCGCCCTTGCCACAGTACCGAAACTGCTCTCATCAAAGTCACGAATGACATCCTTTGAGACTGTGACAAAGGTAAACTATCCCTCCTCGTCCTTCTTGACTTGTCTGCAGCCTTTGACACAGTTGAACACTCCATCCTTCTCCAACGCCTCTCCACCGTCGTCCAGCTGGGTGGGACCGCACTCGCCTGGTTCCATTCTTATCTATCTAATCATAACCAGAGAATCACCTGCAACGACTTCTCTTCCCGCTCCCACATTGTTCCCTCTGGTGTCCCCCAAGGATCTATCCTTGGCCCCCTCATATTTCTCATCTACATGTTGCCCCCTTGGCGACATCATCCGAAAACACAGCGTCAGTTTCCACATGTACGCTGACGACACCCAGCTCTACCTCACTGCTTCTTCTCTTGACCCCTCCACGGTGTTTAAATTGTCAGACTGCTTGTCCGACATACAGTTCTGGATGAGCAAACATTTTCTCCAATTAAATATTGGGAAAACCGAAGCCATTGTTTTCGGTCCCCGCCCCAAACTCCGTTCCCTCACCACTGACTCCATCCCTCTCCCTAACATCTGTCTGAGGCTGAACCACATTGTTCGCAACCTTGCTGTTGTGGCGGATCGCCACCTAAACGGGCATAATCTACTTTTCCGTCCGTGGACAATTTATTGAGCACCTTGCCTTTAAGGCACCAAGGGGGTAAAAATTCAGTTGGTTGCGCCTCCCGTTAGCGCCTTAAGAGGGCGCTAATGGGGCGCAAAGCCGCTAACGCCCGGGCGCAGCGATGTTTGCGCCGCTCGGGAACTTAACTAGAGATTGTGCAGTGGCGCTAAACTTTACCGCTGCGACCACCTGCGCGCGCAGATTGTGATGTCATTCCATGGTGCAACGCCCTTGTGGCGCCCCGGAGCGGAAATTGCGTGGCGCCCCCTGCCTTACCGCCTGGCGCATCCAACGACCAGAAGACTGGAACGCTATCAATCGCTGTGGGGCTGGGGGGGGGCGCTATTTAAAGGGGGCCTCTTCCTGTCTTTTATTGTTGGTGGCATTTTTGAACTACGCATTCTGAGAGAGAGAGGGAGAGACTTCTGGAGAGATTCAACGTTGTGTGAAGGAGTTTTGGGTACTGAGCAGCACTTTGCAGGTTCATTTTGATTTGCCATTCCTTGTATCGATTTAGCAGAGACTGTGGGAGCTGCACTCTGAGCTCTTTGCCTGGTACTCTCCATTGTTCTTTCCAGCACATTTGATGTGCAAGTCTCTCCAGGCCGAGATTCAAGGCTGCAATGAACAGGATGTGGATGGAAAGCAAGATTAACCATCCCCTTTAAGAACTGGCCCGTGCCATTGTGTGTGTGTTCCATTGCTGACTGACATTACATGAGCTTCGCCAGCGCTCTGAGTTAGCGCCTCACTCCTTGGCCTTTGCGCCTTAAGACAGGTGTGCAGCGCCTGATTTAGCGCTCCACTCACCTCCCGGGGCGGTAAAAGTGAAGTTTCCAGTCAGTGCCGATAATTAGCGCCAGGCGCTAATATTTGCGTCCAGACGATATTTGCGCCCCAAATGGGGCGCGACCTAATTTTTCCCCCTTTGCCTTTAAGGCAGGAGAAAAGGAGTGGGCGGGGCCTCAGGATTTTTCCAGAGAATTCTGGGAGCAGTCTGTTTCAGCCATTTTGGACCATGCAGTTGTATTAAAAGGCCTTTGTTTCCCCACACATGCCTTCAGTCTTAATTCGTGTTTCGCGGCAGCCGCAACATTGGTGACCCCGACGCTCAGAACGTATTCCGAGCACTGCAATGGCGGACACGAACGCAGTTTCCGTGAAACTGCCGGAGTTTTGAGAAAACCAGCCCGAAGCCTGGTTTCTCCAAGCTGATTCCCGCTTCCGGCTGCGAAACATCACCACAGATGGGACGCAGTACGACTACCTCGTCACATCACTCGGTAGCGCCACAGTTACCAAGGTTTGGACAGCGCTGCAGAACCCACCAGAGGAAGGCAAGTATGCACATCTCAAGGCAGCACTCCTTAAAAAATTTACGGACTCGGCATATCAGCGAAACTGCCACCTCCTCGACCTTCCAGGCCTTGGTGATGCCTCACCGTCAGACCTCCTCTCCCACATGCTCTCCATCACCGACGAGAGCCCACCCGGATCCCTCTTCCGCACGCTGTTCATCCGCCAGCTCCCTCTCAGCATCCGCCCAGCGATCGTGGCGTCCGGCCTCACGAACCTGGAAGCCCTGGCCGATGAGGCCGACAAGCTGCTGTCTGCTCACTCCAGTCGCGATGTCACTCCGGACCTGGCAGCCAATGCCTGGGCGCGCCCCTCACCGGCCACCACGCGGCCACAAGGACCAGCCACTAGGCCCACGGGGCCTTCGCGCCCCACTAACCCGGGCCACTGTTACTACCACGCACGGTTCGGCGCCAGGGCACAACGGTGCACACCTCCCTGCTCTTTCAAGTCTGCCCCCGTGCCAGCCCCCGCGATGTCCATGGGCCACGCAGGCTCCCTGCTGTAAGTCACGGATGACAAAACCGGCCGCCGGTTCCTGTGCGACACTGGAGCTCAGCACAGCATCATCCCGGCCTCCTCCCTCGACATCCAAAAGGGCGAACGAGGACCAGCGCTGGCTGCTGCTAACAGCTCGGAAATCCCGAGGTACGGCACCCGAACAATCACCCTCGACCTCGCTGGTCGCCGCAACCGATGGGAGTTCATCACTGCCAAGGTGCTCTCCCCTCTCATTGGCGCAGATTTCCTGTGCGCCCACGGCCTACTGGTAGACATCCCTCGTCACCGCCTCGTGGACATGAACACCATGTCCCCAATCCTGGGCGCCATGGCCCCCCGTCAACCCGCCGACATGGCGTCACAGTGCCACGCCCGGGCCACGGATGACTACTCGGCACCCACGGCCGAATTCCCGGCCCTTACCAATCCGACCTTCTCCGTGGAGGCCGCCAAACACGGGGTGGAACACTTGCCTTCTTCAGCCGCCAACTACGCCCCCCGGTGGTCAAGTACAGCACCTTCAACCGCGAGCTCCTCGCGCTGGTCCTGGCGGTCCGCCATTTTCGGTTTTTGCTTGAGGGCCACCCCTTCACTGCGTTTGTCGACCACAAACCCCTGACATTCGCAATGGCAAAGACAACCGACCCCTGGTCCGCCAGGCAGCAGCGCCAGCTCGCGGCAGTGTCCGAGTTCACCACGGACATTCAACACGTCTCCGGCCGAGACAATGTGGTAGCCGACTGCCTCTCCCGCCCCGCCATCCACGCCGCACACCTGGCAGTCGACTACGCTCAACTCGCAGCAGACCAGATCACTGACCCTGATCTGCTCTCCGCACCTACCAACCTACCAGGGCTACGCCTGGCCGACGTCGCCTGTGGCCCGACCGCAGTCACGGTCAAGTGCGACATATCCCTATGTCAACCTCGGCCCGTCGTCCCAGCGTCCTGGTATTCGACATTCTCCACAACCTCTTCCACCCCGGCGCCCGCGCATCCATCAAATTGGTAGCCAACCGCTTTGTCTGGCGCAGCCTTCGCAAGGATGTGCGTACTTGGGCCAACTCCTGCCTAGCCTGCCAACGGGCCAAGGTACAGCAACACACGAAAGCACCCCTCGAGGAGTTTACCGTCCCCTCGCGGAGATTCGACCACATCCACGTGGACATCGTCGGGCCCCTGCCGCCGTCGCAAGGCCACACGCACTTGCTGACCATCGTTGACCGCACCATGCGCTGGCCCGAGGCAATTCCACTGACCTCTACCACCACCGCCGACATTGCCAGAGCCTTCGTCAGCACCTGGGTCGCACGGTTCGGCGTCCCCTCCGACATGACGTCGGACAGAGGTCCGCAATTTACCTCTGAACTCTGGACCGCCGTCGCACGCAATCTCGGGGTGACCATTCACCACACCACAGCGTACCACCCCCAAGCCAACGGACTGTGTGAGCGGTTCCACAGATCCTTGAAGGCATCTCTTCGAGCCAGCCTCCAGGATGGCGCCTGGACCGACCGACTTCCGTGGGTCCTCCTCGGCCTGCACACCACGGTTAAAGAAGACTTCGACGCATCGGCAGCAGAGCTCGTGTACGGTCAGCCGCTGCGCGTACCCGGCGAGTTCCTGCCCACCGCCACGACATCCTGGTCAGCCGACCAGCAACGCCACGACTTCGCCTCACCGGCGCGACAGTTCGCCCCGGTGCCCATTGCCCGACACGGCGAATCCACCTCACACGTCCCACTAAGCCTGCACCAGGCACGGTTTGTTTTCGTCCGGCACGACGCCCTCCGCGGACCCCTTCAACCCCCGTACGACGGGCCCTATAAGGTGCTACAGGCTGGGGACAAATTTTTCACCCTGCAAGTGGGTGACAGGACCGAAAAAGTGTCGGTTGACCGACTCAAGCCAGCACACTCGGAGCCCGGTGAGCAGGTCCCTGTAGTTCGTCCACCACTACGCGGCTGACCTGCCCTCAAGCCAGTTCACCCGGCTGCTCCACGCCCGGCCGTTCCACGTCCACTGGCGTCCTACAAGAGCCGCTCCGGCCGGCCCATCAGACTGCCGCACCGTCTCGTCCACACCTCCTAAGCGGATTCTGGGGGGAGCTGTGTGGCGGATCGCCACCTAAACGGGCATTATCCACTTTTCCGTCCGTGGACAATATATCGAGCACCTTGCCTTTAAGGCACCTTGCCTTTAAGGCAGGAGAAAAGGAGTGGGCGGAGCCTCAGGGTTTTTCCAGAGAATTCTGGGAGCAGTCTGTTTCAGCCATTTTGGACCATGCAGTTGTATTAAAAAGCCTTTGTTTCCCCACACATGCATTCAGTCTTAATTCGTGTTTCGCGGCAGCCGCAACACTGTCATATTTGACCCTGAAATGAGCTTCCAACCACATATCCGCAGCATAACAAAGACCACCTATTTCCATCTCTGTAACATCGCCCGTCTCTGCCCTTGCCTCAGCTCATCCGCTGCTGAAACTCTCATCCATGCTTTTGTTACCTCTAGACTTGACTATTCCAACGTACTCCTGGCTGGCCTCCCACATTCCACCCTAAGTAAACTTGAGGTCATCCAAACCTCGGCTGCCCGTGTCCTAACTCGCACCAAGTCCCGTTCGCCCATCACCCCTGTGCTCGCTGACCTACATTGGTTAAGCAACGCCTCGATTTCAATATTCTCATCCTTGTTTTCAAATCCCTCCCTGGCCTCGCCCCTTCCTATCTCTGTAATCTCCTTCAGCCCCACATCCCCTCGAGTTATCTGCGCTCCTCTAATTCTGCCCTCTTGAGGATCCCTGATTATAATCGCTCAACCTTTGGTGGCCATGCCTTCTGTTGCCTGGGCCCTAAGCTCTGGAATTCCCTGCCTAAACCTCTCCGCCTCGCTTCCTCTCTTTCCTCCTTTAAGACGCTCCTTAAAACGTACCCCTTTGACCAAGCTTTTGGTCACCTACCCTAATTTATCCTTATGTGGATTGGTGTCAAATTTTTTGTCTTAAAATACTCCTTGGGACGTTTTACTATGTTAAAGACGCTATATAAATACACGTTGTTGTTGTTGTTGTTAAATGGCCTATATACAAGGGATGCCTATGGATAGAAAGATAGATTTCTAGACGCAAAAGTCGTCAAGGGGTATGGGGAGAGAGCGGGAATATGGTATTGAGATAGAGGATCAACCATGATCATATTGAATGGCGGAGCAGGCTCGAAGGGCTGAATGGCCTACTCCTGCTCCTATTTTTCTATGTTTCTTCTATGTTTCTATATATAGGGGTGGTCTATATACAGGAATGGCCTATATACAGGAATGGCCTATATACAGGAATGGCCTATATACAGGGGAGGCCTATATGTGGAGATGACTTTGTATGCATGTGAGTACAGTATTAAGCTTGGTGTTTAGTTACAATACATTGCCACCTATTAACACACTGTTACAGTCTAAGAGCGCGGCTCCCAAAGTGTACATGTTACAGTGTGATAGTGAGTGAGTCTGGCAGGGTGTCTTGGCTTGTGGGTGACCCTGGGGACTGACTCTGGGGGGGTGGGCCAGCGATAGGCTCGTCTGCAGAGTCACGGCCCGGTGGGCTCCGGTTGTCCCACCATAGCCTTGGATGCTACAATGTAACTCCGGCGTGGTTCTGAGATATTTAGGGACGCATTGCTGATCTGCCAAGCTACTGATGGCAGAAGGTCAGGAAAGGTTCAGCCTCTGTGAGTAGCTGGTTTCCTCAAACCGGGATAACTTTCATAGTGCGGACATTTTATTGTTATTCTCAGCTTACAAACAGTTATGATAATGGTTTCATAAACAACCTTCGCCGCACCATTTTTATTTCTGTCATGAGGCATATTATCTGATACCTTGCAGAGTTCTTTATTTCAGCAGCAGGTTTTCCTAATCCATTCCTTTAGGTTTTCTAATGTTCCTATGATTATTTTTCTCTGAGAACCGGAGGCAGGCAGGTCTTTCCAAGCTTCAGGTGAATGGATCTGTTAAGTCTCACAGCTATAAACTTTGAAAAATTGTTTTCCAGCAGAAATTCAAACCAGCTCTCCCAAGGGCTGGGCGATGTTAAAGTTAAATTCGTCACATGACAATCCTCTGCCCTCATTTTAACAAGAGGCATGGGCCCATTTAAAGTAAACCAGTCAGTTCCTCCGTTAAAGAAAGATGGTAGGACTTTCATTTATATAGCGCCTTTCACTAGCTCAAGACGCCCCAAGTGCACTTCACACTTTGAAGTGTAGTCAGTCACTGTTGTAAAGTAGAGAATTTCATATGAACTCATTCAGCCTCCACCCATGGATATCACTACTTAATCCAGTTAACATTTGCATTTAATATTTGCGCCTATTTCTTTTCTTATTTCTTTCTTATGTTAGACTCTCGTTTGTTGGAGATGGTCATTGCCTGGCACTTGTGTGGCGCGAATGTTACCTGCCACTTATCAGCCCAAGCCTGAATGTCGTCCAGGTCTTATTGCATGCTGGCATGGACTGCTTCATTATCTGAGGAGTTGTGAATGGCACTGAACACTGTGCAGTCATCAGCAAACGTCCCTATTTCTGACCTTATGATGGAGGGAAGGTCATTGATGAAGCAGCTGAAGATGGTTGGGCCTAGGGCACTGCCCTGAGGAACTCCTGCAGCAATGTCCTGGGGCTGAGAAGATTGACCTTCAACCACCACAACATGCCATTGATAATCAGGCTTGGGGAGTTATTCTTGTTAAAACTGAAGTCCAGCTAATTGGACGAGGCAATGCTTTGAAACATACGGTTCCTCACGCACCAGAGTGAAAGAAAGGTATAAAAAGAGGATGTTAGAATAGAGACTTCAGAATTCGGCAAGGCTTGTCCAGCCGAGCCCCCTGAGCTCGAAACCTGTGATGTGGTGAATACTGTAAGTGTCTCAAGTACATGTGTAATTATTATTAGTAGTAATAGTTATCATTGTAAGCTTAATTCCTATGAAAGCCAATAAATGCCTTTGAACCCTATTATCTTATGGAATAACTTATAGATTTATAAATAGGAACATCCATACCCTAACCCTAACCCATTGGGGAATTTCTCACCCAGAATCATTTTAGACCAGTTGGTCCCACAGATTACAGGATATCCAATGACAGGG
Organism: Squalus acanthias; assembly: GCA_030390025.1. Taxonomy (NCBI): domain Eukaryota; kingdom Metazoa; phylum Chordata; class Chondrichthyes; order Squaliformes; family Squalidae; genus Squalus; species Squalus acanthias. The sequence goes on from JASTWF010000438.1 coordinate 274,908, forward strand.
AAGCACTGCTAGTCCTCCCTCTCTGCACTGACCGTTGGTGAGAGGGAGAGAGACAGATAGAGACAGAGAACTAGGCAGTGAGAGACAGAAATAGTGTGGGAGACATGGAAACATATTTCAAATCTGGACTAAGGAGGGTCACCTATTTCATCCTATTTCTGCAAATACAGAATCTGAACCCCTTGATTAGATTCCAGCCTGTAACTCACTCCCGAGTATCCCTTATTCTATATATAAACCATCCGATCCCCTCGATTAGATTCCAGCCTGTGTAGAATTCGCAATATATCGCGATTTTTATTAATAAGGAGAAAACACAGAGTGTCGTTCAAACAGCTTTTATTTCAGCAGAATGCTGTCAGGTTTCTCAAAGTGGACACAAGCAGCCTGTAAAATGGCCGCCGCACCTCGTGACAGAACATTCTAGACTTTTCGACAGGCAGACAAGATGGCGTTCCAATAAACATTTGTGCAAGATCGATTAAGATTCAGCACATTGAAGATAATACACGAGACATTATGGGTTTACAGTATACACATAAATACTGAAATCGGTCTCCCAGGTACGAATGAAAGCTATTGTACCGAGTGATCAAGGGCCCATCCAAAGACATTAATATGTAAAATCCCAACGACTCTACGATGAGAGAGCCGTTTAGCGGGTAGTTATACAAAACACTTGGAAGCCCCAAAACCCCTCCAGGGAGAACACCGACCGATTTAACAATGGGAGAAATATTAACAGGTACTCAGACATTTACGAGTAGCCCCGAAACCCATTAAGAACGGAGATCACCCATACAAGACATTTGAGCGCCAAACCCTAACAAAAGAAAGGACATTAAGGTTGGGCGGGAAACGGAAGATTTTGTACTATAATTACAAGCTCCAACCGTCCATCTCTCTCTTATTCTCTTATCCGATCGACTCGTAACCTCGTGGCTGCTCCTGTGTTTTGACTCGTAGTCTTGTTCCTGCTTGCCTGGTGCCTCTTTGAAAAAGACTGTTGAACTTTCTGATCCGTTCGGATCTACCTCGTGTCGCGTAACGAAGACCTATGTTGGTAACTGGCATCGGAACTAAAGGCCCGAGATGAGATGAGATGAGATGAGATGAGAAGAGAGGAAGACCATACTCATCGCCACGGTCAGTAGATCCCGACCGCGCCTGTAGGTCGAATAGCCAAGTTTTCCTTGCTAGGGAGACTTCTTTGAACTTGCAAGAATAGACCTTGGAAGATCCTCCAAGATAATATTGACTGGTCTGTGAAACCCATTCGGACTGTGCCTGTTAAACCAACCAACACAGATCTTCATCACAGCAGACGGTCCAGCCTGCTAGCCGGAGCAGAAGCAAGTAAACAAGTGGGACCAGGAGATCTCCTGATCGACACGTGGGTGCTGCGGTGAAAAACATCCGATCAGCTATTCGGAATTTCTCCGAGTTATCACGAGTGGTGAGCATGAGTCTCGAAATCCTACGAATCTAGCTAGGACAGATATTGATAGGGGAGGGTTTAAGTATTAAGGATACTTGTAATGTGTGCCCCTATTTACGGTGTGTCGTTCGTTCCTCGTTTCCCTAGGATTAGCTATATAACTGCTTGTAAGATTGTACTGTCATTAATCTGTGCTTATGACATGTATTTCGTAATCTTAAATATCATGCAATAAAGATTTTCCATTTCGTACCATTCAACCGAGTCTATATGAGTTTCATCTCCATTACTGCTCTCGCATCTAAGTCCAGTGTCTAGAACCGTAAGGGCGAGTGATTCGAACCACTCACAGGTGTGTCTAGTGCTCCCAGACTGGCTGGAGACCAGAACAGGCAACAAGGCCTAAACCCGCACTGACATACAGGCTGCACAGAGCCGCGTGAACCTCACAGGCTGCGAGACGCGCACGGTCAGAATCCCTTACACCTGTAACTCACTCCCAGTTATCCCTGATTCTATATATAAACCATCGATTAGATTCCAGCCTGTTGTGGCGGATTGCCACCTAAACGGGCGCAATCCACTTTTCCGTCCGTGGACAATAAATCGGGCACCTTGCCTTTAAGGCGCATGCTGCCTTTAAGGCAGGAAAAAAGGAGTGGGCGTGGCCCCTCAGGGTTTTGCAGAGAAATGTGGTAGCAGCCATTTTCACCAGAGATGTAATAAAAAGCCATGTGTTCCACATATTGACTCGGCCTCAATTCGTGCTTCGCGGCAGCCACAACATTGGTGACCCCGACGCTCAGAACGTATTCCGAGCACCGCAATGGCGGACACGAACGCAGTTTCCGTGAAACTGCCGGAGTTTTGGGAAAACCAGCCCGAAGCCTGGTTCTTCCAAGCCGAGTCCCAATTCCGGCTGCGACACATCACCACAGATGGGACGAAGTACGACTACCTCGTCACATCACTCGGTAGCTCCACAGTTACGAAGGTCTGGACAGTGCTGCAGAACCCACCAGAGGAGGGCAAGTATACACATCTTAAGGCCGCGCTCCTTAAAAAATTTACAGCCTCGACATACCAGCGAAACTGCCACCTCCTCGACCTTCCAGGCCTCGGTGATGCCTCACCGTCAGACCTCCTCTCCCACATGCTCTCCCTCACCGACGAGAGCCCACCCGGATCCCTCTTCCGCACGCTGTTCATCCGCCAGCTACCTCTCAGCATCCGCCCAGCGATCGTGGCGTCCGGCCTCACGGACCTGGAAGCCCTGGCCGATGAGGCCGACAAGCTGCTGTCCGCTCACTCCAGCCGCGACGTCACTCCGGACCTGGCAGCCACTGCCTGGGTGCGCCCCTCACCGGCCACCATGCGGCCACAAGGCCCAGCCACCGGGCTCACGGGGCCTTCACGCCCAACTAACCCGGGCCACTGTTACTACCACGCACGGTTCGGCGCCAGGGCACAACGGTGCACACCTCCCTGCTCTTTCAAGTCCGCCCCCGTGCCAGCCCCCGCGATGGCCATGGGCCACGCGGGCTCCCTGCTGTACGTCATGGATGACAAAACCGGCCGCCGGTTCCTGTGCGACACTGGCGCTCAGCACAGCATCATCCCGGCCTCAGCCCTTGACATCCAAAAGGGCAAACGAGGACCGGCGCTGGCTGCTGCTAACGGCTCGGACATCCCGACGTACGGCACCCGCACAGTCACCCTCGACCTCGCTGGTCGCCGCTACCGATGGGAGTTCATCACAGCCAAGGTGCTCTCCCCTCTCATCAGCGCAGATTTCCTGTGCGCCTACGGCCTACTGGTAGACATCCCTCGACACCGCCTCGTGGACATGAACACCATGTCCCCCATCCTGGGCGCCATGGCCCCCCGTCAACCCGCCGACATGGCGTCACAGAGCCACGCCCGGGCCACGGACGACTACTCGGCACTCCTGGCCGAATTCCCGGCCCTTACCAATCCGACCTTCTCCGCGGAGGCCGCCAAACACGGGGTGGAACACTTCATCCCCACCACAGGCCCCCCAGTGTACGCCCACGCCCGCAGGCTGGACCCGGCCAAACTGGAGATCGCGCGGACCGAGTTTGCCACCATGGAACAGCTCGGCATCATCCGCCGCTCCAACAGTCCCTGGGCCTCCCCACTCCACATCGCCCCCAAACCAGGTGGGGGTTGGCGCCCCTGCGGGGATTACCACCGCCTCAACGACGCACCACCCCTGATCGGTACCCCGTGCTGCACATCCAGGACTTCTCGGCTAGACTGGCCGGCCGCTCAGTCTTTTCCAAGGTCGATCTGGTGCGCGGCTACCACCAAGTCCCCGTCCACCCCGCGGACGTCCCCAAGACGGCCGTAATCACCCCCTTCGGCCTTTTCGAGTTCCTGCGGATGCCCTTCGGCCTCAAAAACGCGGCCCAGGCATTCCAACGGCTCATGGACTCGGTCCTTCGGGACCTGAAGTTCCTGTTCGTCTACCTGGACGACATCCTGGTAGCCAGTTCCTCCAAGCAGGAACACCTCGAACACCTTCACATCCTGTTCGGGCGCCTCAGCGACCACGGGCTCATCCTCAGCCCAGCCAAATGCCAGTTCGGCCTGGACAAGATCGACTTCCTCAGCCACCACTTCACCCATGCTGGGGCCATTCCCCTGCCCACCAAGGTGCAGGCCGTCCAACAATTTCCCCGCCCCACCACCATCAAAGGCCTCCAGGAGTTCCTCGGGATGGTGAATTTCTACAACCGCTTCATCCCCAAAGCAGCGTCCCTCATGAGGCCCCTGTATGAAGCCCTCCGGGACAGGAGCGGCAAGATGGCGGTCGAATGGACGGCAGACGCGTCAGCCGCCTTCGACTCCACCAAGACCGCGCTCGCCAACGCCATCCTGCTCGCGCACCCACGGCCCAATGCCAGGGTAGCGCTCACCACGGACGCCTCCGACCACGCGGTCGGCACCGTGTATGAGCAGTGGGTCAACGGCGCCTGGCAACCACTTGCCTTCTTCAGCCGCCAACTACGCCCCCCGCTTCAACTGCGAGCTCCTCGCACTGTTCCTGGCAGTCCGCCATTTTCGTTTTTTGCTTGAGGGCCACCCCTTCACTGCGTTTGTTGACCACAAACCCCTGACATTCGCAATGGCAAAGACAACCGACCCCTGGTCCGCCAGGCAGCAGCGCCAGCTCGCGGCAGTGTCCGAGTTCACCACGGACATCCAACACGTCTCCGGCCGAGACAATGTGGTAGCCGACTGCCTCTCCCGCCCCGCCATCCACGCCGCACACCTGGCAGTCGACTACGCTCAACTCGCAGCAGACCAGATCACCGACCCGGATCTGCTCTCCGCACCTACCAACCTACCAGGGCTACGCCTGGCCGACATCGCCTGTGGCCCGACCGCAGTCACGGTCAAGTGCGACATATCCCTATGTCAACCTCGGCCCGTCGTCCCAGCGTCAAGTCGCTGCCGGGTATTCGACATTCTCCACAACCTCTCCCACCCCGGCGCCCACGCATCCATCAAATTGGTAGCCAACCGCTTTGTCTGGCGCGGCTTTCGCAAGGATGTGTGTACTTGGGCCAACTCCTGCCTAGCCTGCCAACTGGCCAAGGTGCAGCAACACACGAAAGCACCCCTCGAGGAGTTTACCGTCCCTTCGCGTAGATTCGACCACATCCACGTGGACATCGTTGGGCCCCTGCCGCCGTCGCAAGGCCACACGCACTTGCTGACGATCGTTGACCGCATCACGCGCTGGCCCGAGGCAATTCCACTGACCTCTACCACCACCGCCGACATCGCCAGAGCCTTCGTCAGCACCTGGGTCGCACGGTTCGACGTCTCCTCCGACATGACGTCGGACAGAGGTCCACAATTTACCTCTGAACTCTGGACCACCGTCGCACGCAATCTCGGGGTGACCATTCACCGCACCACTGCGTACCACCCCCAAGCCAACGGACTGTGTGAGCGGTTCCACAGATCCTTGAAGGCAACTCTTCGAGCCAGCCTCCAGGACGGCGCCTGGACCGACCGACTCCCGTGGGTCCTCCTCGGCCTGCGCACCGCGGTTAAAGAAGACCTCCACGCATCGGCAGCAGAGCTCGTGTACGGTCAGCCGCTGCGCGTACCTGGCGAGTTCCTGCCCACCGCCACGACACCCTGGTCAGCCAACCAGCAACGCCACGACTTTGCCTCACCGGCGCTACAGTTCGCCCCGGTGCCCATTGCCCGACACGGCGAATCCACCTCACATGTCCCACTAAGCCTGCGCCAGGCACGGTTCGTTTTTGTCCGGCACGACACCCACCGCGGACCCCTTCAACCCCCGTACGACGGGCCCTACAAGGTTCTACAGGCTGGGGACAAATTTTTCACCCTGCAAGTGGGCAACAGGACTGAAAAAGTGTCGGTTGACCGACTCAAACCAGCACACTCGGAGCCCGGTGAGCAGGTCCCTGTAGCTCGTCCACCGCCACGCAGCCGACCTGCCCTCAAGCCAGTTCACCTGGCTGCTCCACGCCCGGCCGTTCCACGTCCACCGGCGTCCTACAAGAGCCGCTCCGGCCGGCCCATCAGACCACCGCACCATCTCGTCCACACCTCCTAAGCGGATTCTGGGGGGAGCTGTGTGACGGATCGCCACCTAAACGGGCGCAATCCACTTTTCCGTCCGTGGACAATAAATCGGGCACCTTGCCTTTAAGGCGCATGCTGCCTTTAAGGCAGGAAAAAAGGAGTGGGCGTGGCCCCTCAGGGTTTTGCAGAGAAATGTGGTAGCAGCCATTTTCACCAGAGATGTAATAAAAAGCCATGTGTTCCACATATTGACTCGGCCTCAATTCGTGCTTCGCGGCAGCCACAACACTGTAACTCATTCCCGGCAATCTTTAAAGAAAGAACTGGCATTTATATAGTGCCTTTCACATCCTCAGAATGTCCCAAAACACTTCGCAGCCAATGAATTACTTTTTGAAGTGTGGTCACTGTTGCAATGTAGGCAAACACACCAGCCAATCTGCGCACAGCAAGATCCGAGAAACAGCAATGAGATAGACTAACAGCTAATCTCGTTTGGTGATGTTGGCTGAGGGATAAATATTAGCCAGGATATCAGGAGAACTCTCCTGTTCTTCTTTGATAGAGTGCAGTGGGATATTTTACGTCCACCTGAAAGGGCAGACGGGGCAGAATGTATGCGGTTAAAGTGTCCGAAACTGTGCAAAAAAAAATAATGGAACGCAGTCATTTCATTTAGACTTGAAACTAAGGCCGCAAAAGTGGAACCTTTAGTGCCGGCTGTTAACGTGGGTTTGGAAGAAAAAATGGCGGCCGCCTCGCTTCCGCCCACTTCCGGCGCAGAACATGGCAGCCGCCATTTTGGGCAGGTCGGCAGCGCTGCCATTGCCTGTGCTCGCCGCCCATATTTAAATGATCCAAATCGTGACATCAATCAGCGTACAACGCCTGAATTGACGCACGATCTGTGATTTTGGACGTCGCCGTTCTTAATAACGCCCTCGCAGTACAACGGAGACGCTTCTAAAGGGACACGCACAACTTGCAGGTAAGTTTAGATTTTTGCTTTTAGATTGGTTTCTTTACATTTTATTAGAGTAGTGGCTTGGTGCAATACACTTAAAAAGTTGTTAAAGTGTTCAGGGAGCGCAGGGAGTGCTGCTGGACATTTTGTAAGGCTTTGGCTCTTTAAGGAAGGCCTCTGAGACCACCATTTGCTCCCAGTCGTGGTGGCTCTAGTTGCAGTCCACCTTGGGGGCTTGCAGAAGAGGAAGAAGCAGAAAAGGAAAAAGCAGAAGAGGAGGAAGCGGAAGGAAGGATGCAACCCAGACAGCCCCTTTCTGGCCAGGATATCCGTGATCGAATCATCCGGCTGCGGTACCAGTGAACACAACCCCAATTCCCCTTTCAACCTTACCCCTCACACCTTACCTTCCCTCTGTTACTGACCATCACAGCGTCCTCTTGGCCACGATGCTGAAATAAAAGCCACCACAAAGCAGATTTTCCAATCCAACTTTATCCATATATGCATCCAATATTACATCAAAAAATCAACTAATCACCCGTGTGCATTCCCTTAGTGAGTGTCTTGTGTGTGCCTTTGCCTATCCTAGTGATGTCACACAGTGCTACCCCAGTGGCTACAGCATGGCTGGTGGAAGGCTGCTGACTTTCAGTGGAGGACACTGTAGATGGCCTTGCTGGATGACCTTGAGGAGCTGGTGGCTGGGAGTGTCAAATCGAGTGACGGTGTTTCTTCTTGTTCTTTTTTGCTCTCCTCTCCCTCTTCTTGCCGAGTGCTGAAGGAATTTTAATTGTTTTGATCAGCAGAAGGCAGCTCAGCTTTAGGAGCTGCAGACTGCCTTGAAGTGGAGCAGGCTGGGTTTAAGTAAAGATGCGAACTTCGGCCCCCTGCTGACCACGCAGCCTGTCAGCCGCACCTTCCGCACGAGGATGTCCGCTACCCTCACGGCAATCAGCAGACATGCACGAGATTGACATGCTGCCTGCGCTATTTGAATGGGTGCGGGCGTATCTTGCATCGCGGTGCCCGTGCCCGTTTTGCAGCATTACCGAATTTCACCCCCATAAAATATTATTAATAAGGGAAGGAGGTTTTCTGTAACTTGCTGGCCTGTTAAAAGTTGAGAAGTCGCATAACACCAGGTTATAGTCTAAGGGGTAAAAATTCAGTTGGTTGCGCCTCCCGTTAGCGCCTTAAGAGGGCGCTAATGGGGCGTTAAGCCGCTAACGCCCGGGCGCAGCGCTGTTTGCGCCGCTCGAGAACTTAACTTGAGATTGTGCGGCGGCGCTAAAACTTACCGCTGCGACCACCTGCGCGCGCAGATTGTGACGTCATTCCATGGTGCAACGCCCTTGGGGCGCCCCGGAGCGGAAATTGAGTGGTGCCTGTGGAAGTGCAGTTTTTGTCTCGGACAAAATGGTGTCCTTGAATTTAAACTAATAAAATGGCCGACTCTGACTTGTGGGAAAAGGAAAAAAATCCATTGTTATGTTCTTTTCTGAAAATAACTTTAAATTCTTAGACTATGCTGTCAGCAAAAGACTGCCTGCAGAAAAGAAAACAGGCTTAATATTGAGATAACCAAGGGCTAGTAAAGTAAACAAACCAGTCGCCTTGGCCTTGGTGTGAGAAGTAAAATAGATAGACTCCATTTTATAGAGATTAGCTAGTCTCATTGTAAGGCATTTCTAATGTGTTTTTCTAATTGTTAACTTAGCTTACCTTAAACAACATGTCATGTGATATTATACTGTATAAGAATACTCCATTTTCGGTGATTCGGCAGTCTGTCATCATAGCTAATTGGGCTATGGTTGCAGTCTCCTTGCAAGTAAAATATAATAAAAAGCCTTCTTTGACGATATTGTTTACAAGAGTCTTTAATCGGAAGTCAAACTTCAACAGTTTCTTGGAGGTTCCATCGAGATCGCTTGCTATCTTTCGGTAAGTCACGGACAAGGCATCATGAATTTCTAGTGACAAATCCTATGGCCACAGTGATTTTTTTATCACAAAAAAAAGGGATTTCTCATTAGATCCTGAATGATGTATGTCTGTTTCTTCCGACAGGTACACTGCGATTGTTAAGACTTTTGTTTAGATTTGAGTTGAATCTTGTAGCTTTTGATTTAGACAAATTGGGGAAAAAAAAATCAGTAAATTGGAAAAAAAAAAGGGAAGGAAATTTAAAAAAAAAACTGTTGGGCAAAGAAGGCAAGGGAAAAAGTCGACAGGGTTGTATCCCGGATTAAAACTGCAGTCTCAAGGGTGGGTCCCTTGCCCTTGAGCAGCGAAAGCTGCAGTATAAAAGGTACCAGGAGATAAAAGGTACCAGGAGATAAAAGGTACCAGGAGATAAAACTGCAGTATCAAGGGTGGGGCCCTTGAGCCGTGAAGAGATAACTGAAAATTGACTATCAAAAAAAAAAAAAATCAGTAAATTGACTATCACAAAATCAGTAAATGACTATTGAGAATCTCACGGCAGAGTATAGAGTATAAGTTAAATGTTAAGGACTCAGTTTGTAATGAAGAACAATGCAAAACTGAGAATTGACTATTTGTTTAGTTTAAAGTATAAGGTTAAATGTTTAATTATTTGATTTGTTTGCCTATTTGTTTTTTTTTGCATTACTTATAATTGTCTTGATTGTTGTTACTTCTTGTTATCGTCTTGTAATAGAATTGGATGGTCAGAAATAATCGTAAGGGGGTAAAGGGTAAAACTTGGGATTTAGAAGAAGAAGAGTGCCTAGTATAATTAAAACTTTACTAAGAAAAGAAGAATTACATGTCAAGAGGACTATCTCGCAAATAGAGACCCACAAAAAAAAAAAGTCAATAAATTGGTCAGCCTTTTCAGACTGAAAAAAGGAAGCAGAAAGGCGTAAGGACCGTAGTATACAAGCCAGTAGATCTGACATTAAAAATAAGAGAAAAGACCCCGTGAGTAAATTGGCTAAACAAAATGAAGTTAGACAAATAGGGACCAAAAGAATAAAGTTTCCCTCTTAATGGAGCAAGCAGCTTCCGCAACACCGACGGACCAGAATTGAAATCTGAAACTCAAAAGCAAAAAAAAAAGGGATTTGGAAAGCCAGGAAAAGCTGCTGAGAAAAGTTTTACCGGCATGGAAGTTATTAATGTCTGTGCCGAGATAAAAGCTAATATACAAGATTTGTTGAGTGAAAGGAATCTTAAAAGGAATACTGGGATCTCAGTTGTGTGAAAGTGTGAGTGAAAAGTGTAAAAGATTCCTGATTGTGTGAATGTTTGTTAAGTTCCAGTATTATTTTGTCCCTGAGAAAAAAAATTCTGCCTAAAAAAAAGGGTGTTAATCATTTTGTTTATGTTTTAGCTCCACCCACTCTTTTGTACAGAGAGCTAAAAGCTGTTTTTAACTCTTTGAAGACTTGTCTTGAATGATACTCAAGCGTTGTTGGTTTAAGTTTGTTAATTGTTTTACAAAAGAGGTATAAGCTTCAGCCTTGAAGTCACAGTTGCCAATGTGCCTGGAAAGAAAATTAATTTGAATGTTTACAAGGCATGGTAATTGTTTCTTTGTTAAATGTGACTATGGTTTCTTTTCCAACTGACACTGGTTAGTTTTTAAAAAATTGATCTGGATTGAATTGGAATTATTGAGGTTAATTAACCTATTAAAAAACCAGACTTTCATTGTGCACGGTGAAATTCTGGTTGGTGTAAATTTGTGTAGACCGCATTGAATAAGATATTTAATGGTCTGAAACCAGATTTTGAAATATTTACAGTCTTGGATACAGAACGGGTTCTGGTCCATACCATTGGCAGAGGAATCACAAGGAAATTCGCCTTTACTGTCAGGGATAGACAGGAATTTTATATCAGACTTTGCAGGGAAAGTGCCGCAAGAATTAGAAAAAAAAACCTAATTTGAATTACAATTTAACTTAAGCTGCTGTGTAAAAACTGAGAAGAACAACAAAAAAAAGTTTGTTTAACAAAAGATTAAGTTTCGGTCTGAGATTTAACCTTGGAGTCGCGGTTGCTATGGTAAAATCTTCCAAAGCAATTTGATTTGATTTGCTTAAATGTGAAAAACTAATTTATAGTTATAGTATTTTGGAAAGACATCTGAAGAAAGGACAATAAGAAATATGATGTAATTTACTGGTTTTCTACAAGCATGTACTAGTTTGTTTTGTTTTATCTGTTCTGTTCATGTTTAGTTAAAGTGTGAAAACACAACTGCTTTTTTGGATCGGGAAAGTTTTTTTTAATTTACGTAAAGTGACGCAATTGCGTGCGCCTGATAATGTTTCGCTCCACCTTCTTAAAAAAACCTGCAAAGGAGTTAACCCTTTCCACTGACAGCTGATTAAGTTCATCGAGCAACAACTTTAGTATGAAATTTAAAGATATTGGACATTATTAAATATAAGTTTCTTAATTTTAAGTTAATATGTCCCCACAGTGACAGAAGGAAAATTATGATTTGATAAATTAACCCCTTGGGCTCTAAGCAGAGTCACAATGGATTCTCTTCTTTCTTTTGTTATATGGAAGTTACTTTGTAAACTAATTGCAGCACTTCTGTCTCTAATGTTAAAATATTGTGTAAGCCACCTAGCCTGGAAATCATTTGTTTCTGAAATTGGAAATGGAAGATAAATTGATAGGTTTTGTCAATGTTCAATTTCATTTCCATCAGTTCAACAGTACTGCTGTTTGGATTTTGGGATAATTTTGTAATAACAAAATGGACTCAGGCACTATATATATATGGGGTTACTTTTGGGAAAATAAAAGATCCTCTAAAATAATGATAAATAAAAAGTGTTAGTAACTTGGACCTAGTGAGAATGTTTGATCTATGTTTTCAATCTTAAATATTATACTGGACAGTAAAGTTACTCCAGGGCTCATGAATGAGATATAAATGGTAATTAATGGGATGTGTAAGATAGAAACAGGAGAAATTACACTGCTGAATGGGAATTTAAAAAAAAAACTTGTTAGTGAAAGTCAGGAAAGTGTAGCTAAGAATAGTAAATTGATAGCTTTCTCTTGGAGACATTTGTGTCCCTGCCTATAATGAACTTTTTAAGAAAACTGAATTTGATAGCCTGGCCACTATCCAAGATATCGGGACCATGCAGAGGAAGAGGAACAGCAAGACATGAAATAAGATGCCTGGGAGCCCGAGAAAGGCACATGTGGCATGATATTGAGATACCAGTATGAGTGTGCAAATGTGATTTGTTACGTATGAAGCGATTACCATCTGGAAATGTATGTTGAATTTGCACTGAAGAACGGGTCTCAGACATGCTCAGTTACTTGACAACAGCAAAACATGAAATGGTTAATGTGGCTCAGGAGAGCGAGACAACTTTTAAAGCATTGACACATACTCCATCGAGAAACTATCTAATTAATGAAACAATCAGAATAGAGTTAAACACACTGGTACCTGTTAGAAGGATTGAAATTGAAGTTGAAGTGGAGAGTTACATGGAATCTGGATTGGGACAATTGAGGGCTAAGGAGAAATCATGTTTAGTAAGAATTATCCACAAGATGGATACGAGTAAAAGAGAGATCTGGAGAATCTTTTAAGTCCATGATTTGTTGATTAGATGTTAAACTGTAATGTTGCTTGAAATGATTGTAAGACTGAATTTAACTATGACTGTAATAATTGTGTTTTGTAGGTAACAGAGCGTGGGAAAAACCAGTGCGAATACAGTGTGAGGTGGTTTTGGTGGTGCCTCCTGTGTCACTACTACTGCAACTACCATGCTTTACGGGTCTAACAGGACCTGTCCCGTTAACCAACACATTTTACATAATATCGAAACCTATGCTCAAGTGAAACTGACAGTAAATGAGGTACTTAAGTATGAGCTGCACAATTATGTGGCATAATTCGGATACGACATTCCCCTGTTGTCTAAGGTTATCAGTGAGCTCATGATGCGACTGAACTCCTCCCTAAAGCATTTTTTATGTTCTGAAGGAAGACAACTCGAGAATAGATATTGAAATTGACAGCATAGGGGACAACTCACACTGGTGGGATAATTGGGCTTAATATATCAGCACACACTTAGATTTGTATTATTTCACACGCTCTGGTAGTTCTCCAACTTGTAATGATAGTGTATTTGATATATGTAACCTATGTAGTAAGATACACAAGCCAATTGGGTACTCATGCCCATGACTAACCAGCACTAACAAATTGAGCACACCGAAAGAGAAGATCCGAAGCAATGTAGAGGAGACCCCAGGCGGAGTAACATCAGGAAGATAGAAGAAATAGAGGATACCCCAGGCGGGGCAGAATTGGAACACCGGAATGGACTATTAGAAGGGAGAAATCTTCAAGACTCCCTACTAACTAATGCCCAAGTTGAGAGAGAGCAATAAGAACTAGCTAGATTAGTCAAGAGCTGATTGTGAGAAGTCAATAAGGGTTATTTCCTTCTCAAAGAAGGGAATTGTAAGAAATAGCTGTTAGATTCAAAGATGGGTTTTAATTCTTAGAACAAAAAAATGACAGCATGCAGCCAGGAATAGATAGCAGAAATGCCAGCAAGGTCGAATATCAAGCATCAAAAGACAAATAGAAGTGATAAGGGAATCGTAAAATGCAAAACAACACAGGGTGGGGGGGGTAACTAAGAGAAAAAAAAAGGGAGTAAAAAAAAAAAATTATGTTAAATTTTGAAGGACTTATACATGTTGGTAATCATAGATATGTTTTCAAGATGGGTTGAAGCTTTTCCATGTAAAAAGAATGATGCTGTAACAGTTGCAAAGTGTTTGTTAAAAGAAATCATACCAAGGTTTGGAATACCTATGCAACTTTCATGCGACATTGGATCACATTTTACTGGAATGATCATAAAGGAACTATGTAAGGCTTTGCAGATCAATCAGCATTTCCACTGCAGTTATCATCCACAATCCGCGGGACTAGTAGAAAGATATAACGGAATGCTGAAGAATAAACTTTCTAAACTTTGCAATGAAACTGGACTAAAATGGGTTGAACTGTTACCCTTAGCATTGATGGTAATGCGAGCAGCAACTAACAGGACAACTGGACTGTCGCCACATGAGATTGTTATGGGACGACCCCAAAGGCTGCCATTCTCAGCACCCTTTACGGTTAAACAAATGGACATTCATAAAATGGATGAAAGTATGCTAAACTATTGCATTAACTAGATGTATTTCCAGCTTTCACCAACAGGTAAAGGAAGCTCAAACGGAACCGGCTGAAGGAAAGTGCCATAACTTGGAACCAGGAGATGACGTCTACGTAAAGGTCTATAAGAGGAAGAACGGTCTGCAGCCATGCTTTGAAGGGCCATATCAAGTACTCTTGACAACAAATACAGCTGTAAAGGTCAAGGAAAGACCTACTTGGATCCACGCATCCCATTGCAAGAAAGTATCAGATAAGGACAGTTGAATTTGAATTTGAAAAGACTTAAACAATGAAGCTGTTATTTACGTTTTACCTACTAATCGGACTGATATGTATAGCCTGCCAAGGGAGAGGACAAGAACCCCGAAAGAAACGAGAATTACATATGAACACCTTTTTGTATATGTCATATAAGTATGCCAAAAAAAAGTGGGATAAACGCCTGTTGGGTATGTAGCCATATTCCTACCCATGTGAAAAGAGGAATACCTCTGCGACCGATACCCTTGAACCTCACAGATATGGCAGAATGGATAATTAATAAAAATCATACGAAACAGAAAGATACCGCCCTATCCACCTTCGGAAAAATATGGGAACAAAAGTGGTCTAGCCTAAGAAACGAGTTTAAGGGGGGAGGATATTCGTTAGAAAATTTTAAAGGATGGTACAAGCCGACGTATGATTATACGAAAGAACCTCCTTTTCTAGCCCTTACCAATACATCGGGAAAGGGCCAACCAATCGGGGATATATGCTGGGAACGCGATCTAGGACAGACGAAAGGGAACAGAGTTAATATGGGGAAAAGTCGTTGCATACAAAAGTTTATTACGTACAAGGCAGGAAGTTCCATGGAAAGCTGGTGATTCAATACTACCAGTTTGATGAATTTGACTAATAACAGATCATGGAATGGGACTAAATGATTGAATACTGACAATCAGATGGGTTTTACCGTTTTCCGCACCAACGTGAACCCTGATCGAGGTGTTTAAGATGATTAAAAGATTTGATAGGATAGGCAAGGTAGTCATACCTGAAGTAAGTATAATGATACAGAAAGAAATAAATGACGAAGAAGAAAAGTATGGTCCCTTCGGGAAGGAACTGAGGCGATTGAATAACATACAATTTTGAGGATTAGACAATCTAGACAAAATATACATATAGATATATATATATATATATACACATTTTTGCATGCTCCCCACTTTCGGTAAACATATCTTTCCACCCACATGGGATCTGCAGGCTAGGGAAAGAGAGAGGACTCCTTTCAACTGCCGGTGACGTCGACCTTGTATATCACTTGGTCCGCACTCTGGAGGCTCACGTAGAAGCACTTGTGCTTTGGAGAACCCCACAGGTTAGGTATAAACTGTGTGGGTCATGAATCAGTCCTCCTCTATAAGCTGCAGTTCCCTAGGACAACCCCACAGGTTAGGCATAAACTGTGTGGGCCATGACTTAGAACTCCTCTATGAGCTGCTGTACCCTATCTCCTTAGAGGGTGTATAGTGACACCTGAACTGCAGGCTAGTAAAAGCTGCAGGAAAAGTTAGAGAACAGCAGACTAATGAACCACAAAAGTACGCCACAGTCACCAAAACACAACTAAAACCCCTACAAGAACATACGCCCAAACACCGAGACTAGACAGAGAAGAAGGACGATCTTAAATAAGGTCAGCCATCAATACAGGTATAATCCCGAGGATGGTTAAAACAGAAAAGAAGTTGGCATCCTTGGCCAAAATCCAAATTTGGTACAGGAACCGACAAGAAAGACCGAAAAAGTTAAATTGAGCTATTTTGTCCTAGAAGGACAAAAAAGGGGGGAATGTGGAAGTGCAGTTTTTGTCTCGGACAAAATGGTGTCCTTGAATTTAAACTAATAAAATGGCCGACTCTGACTTGTGGGAAAAGGAAAAAAATCCATTGTTATGTTCTTTTCTGAAAATAACTTTAAATTCTTAGACTATGCTGTCAGCAAAAGACTGCCTGCAGAAAAGAAAACAGGCTTAATATTGAGATAACCAAGGGCTAGTAAAGTAAACAAACCAGGCGCCTTGGCCTTGGTGTGAGAAGTAAAATAGATAGACTCCATTTTATAGAGATTAGCTAGTCTCATTGTAAGGCATTTCTAATGTGTTTTTCTAATTGTTAACTTAGCTTACCTTAAACAACATGTCATGTGATATTATACTGTATAAGAATACTCCATTTTCGGTGATTCGGCAGTCTGTCATCATAGCTAATTGGGCTATGGTTGCAGTCTCCTTGCAAGTAAAATATAATAAAAAGCCTTCTTTGACGATATTGTTTACAAGAGTCTTTAATCGGAAGTCAAACTTCGACACGCCCCTGCCTTACCGCCTGGCGCTTCCAACGACCGGAAGACTGGAACGTTATCAATCGCTGTGGGGCTGGGGGGGGCGCTATTTAAAGGGGGCCTCTTCCTGTCTTTTTCTGTGGTCGACATTTATGCACCACTCGTTCTGAGAGAGAGAGAGAGATTCGGAGAGAGAGAGAGAGAGACTTCTACATTGACTCAACGCTTTGTGAGGTAGTTTGGCCTAATTCATCCTAACTTTGTTGCTACTTTAGTTGCTGTACCTCATTACTTTTCTGGCAAAGAGAATATGGGGGCTGCAATGATTGGGGGCGTCGTCCTGCTCCAGCTGAATCGGAGGATAGTGAGACGCAGACAGAGAGTGGCAATGATGGCCAGACGGAGGAGGGCCATCAGGCGCATGTACAGGACAGCTTACCCTCCCAGGGTATATCGTGAACAGCTCTCCTACATCCATATGTCCGAGGAGCTGTGTTTGCGAAGGCTGCGATTCAGCAAGGAGATGGTCACTGAGCTCTGCCACCTGCTGCAGCCAGATCTGCAGCCTCAGCTGAGGTCCAGGACGTCTCTGTCGGTGGCAGTGAAGGTCACAGTGGCTTTGAACTTCTACGCCACTGGCTCATTCCAAGCTGCTGTTGGGGACCTCGCCAATATCTCCCAGTTTGCGGTGCATCGCTGCATCCGGCAGGTCACCAATGCCCTCTTCAGAAGGAGACGAGACTTCATCTCTTTCCCTATGACCCCAGACAAGCAGCATGACCGTGCTATGGGCTTTGCGAGGGTAGCGGGCTTCCCCATGGTGCAGGGCGCCATTGACTGCACGCATGTGGCTTTGCGTGCTCCACGAGAGAATGCAGAGGAGTTCCGGAACAGAAAGGGGTTCCATTCCTTGAATGTGCAGTTGGTCTGTGACCACAGACAGGTGATTCTTGCTGTCAATGCCCACTATCCGGGCAGCTGCCACGATGCTTTCATCCTGCGCCAGACTACTGTGGCAGAACTTTTCGAGGCACCGCATCAGCCAGTTGGTTGGCTTCTGGGGGACAAGGGGTACGCATTGAGCACCTGGCTGATGACACCGCTCCGTGCGCCAAACACCCCTGCTGAGCTGCGGTACCAGGAAAGCCATCAAGCAACCAGGAACATTATTGAGCGCACAATTGGCGTGCTGAAACAACGGTTCCGCTGTCTGGACCATTCCGGAGGAGCCCTGCAGTACTCGCCTGAGCAAGTTTCGAAGTTCGTAGTCGTGTGCTGCATGTTGCACAACATGGCAATCCTCAGGACCCAGCCAATGCCACCAGGCCTTGTAGCACCACCAGAGGAGGAGGAGGAAGAGGAGGAACAGGACGAGGACGATGATCATCAGCAGCACCAAGGCAGGAGGGCGGCCCACAATGGTCAAACTGCAAGGGCCGTCCGTCAACGACTAATAGCAAGCCGCTTCTAGGGCCCCTGCCATTGCTACAAACACGAATCAACCCAGCACGCAACCCCTAAGCCGGCCAAGGCACCAATAATTCCAACCACCAGCCATGTATATTTTGAATACAGAAACTTATTTATTTTACAAACTCTGTGTGTGTCAATTCCTCATGACAAACTCATAGAAATAAACACAAAAAAACAGTCAATAACATAACTGGTTCTCACAACCTGGAGATAATGTCCAAAACACTAAACAAAAGTTGGGCCATGAACCTCGGCCTTTAATAAAAAAATGACCAGCATTTTGGCACACCTCCTACATTTTGCCCTTCGAGGGTGATCTCCTTCCCTTGCGCACTTCCCCCCTTCTAACCCTACTGCTCCTCCGTAATGGGACCTCAGTGGCTGCAGCAAGGCTGGTGGAAGGCTGCTGCTCGTCAGACCCTGACACTGCAGATGCCCCTGAAGGACGGCCTCGACCACTTCTGGGCCTGGAGGGCCCGGCTGCAGACTGCACCAACTCTGCATGGGCGGCAGCAGTCTGTCCTACAGGCGGTGGCAAGTGCAGTGGAGAAGTGACAGTGTTGGCAGCAGGAATGCTGTCATCGTGAGAGAGGACAGCAACTCCCTGCTCGCCCGACACACTGGCACTCCCACGGGGCAGCACTTCAGCATCCGGAGCAATTTGCCGGAGAACAGATTGCTGGCCTGCTGCGGCGCGGTGACAGCCCCGGGGACATGTGCACGAACCATCGAGGATGGCAGCAGTCAGTGCTCGCGTGGCCTCAATCTGAGTCTGCATGAGAGCAGTCTCAGATGGGTTCCTGGCAGCCAGTGACTGAATTGCAGCACTAAGCTTTAGTGTGGCATCCGCCTGTGCTACAGCGAAGTGCTCCACACTCCTTGCCAGTGACTCAATGCATTCGGGCACCCTTCCCACTGCACCCATGAGCTCAGTGTGCATGCCCACCGCCTGGCTGTTCATTTCTGCAATCAGCCGCTCCTCCTCTGCGTCCATTGCAGTAGGAGTGTCTGGCATACTCTCCCTCTGGGGAGAAGGCTCCCGTTCTTCCCTCCCCCCCCCATGGCGTTGCTGCAGCCCGCTGGGTCCTGGAGCTTCACCATCATCAGCCCCTTCCCCCCTGCTCCCCTCCGGGGAAGGCGTGTTCCCAGTGTGGCCATGGGCTTCCTCGGGAGAGGGTGGCACTGATGCTCCGGCTTCCTCTTCCTCCTCAGCTGCAGCATCACTCCCAGTGGCAGCTTCAGGGCCCGTCTCCTCAGCTGGTGAATCACCATCTGAAAGCAGGGAGGTACAAGAGTGGCTTTAGCGTGAGGACAGGGTGGCAGTAAGGGAGGAATAAGTGCAGCGAGTTAGCAAGTTGGATTGAAAGTGTCAAAGGCTGGTATTGTGAGGGACAAGTGGAAGGACAGAGGACAAAAAGGTGATGACCTTACCATTGCTGTCCACAACGGGGTCGGCGTCCCCAGTGGCGACGGGACCGATCACCCGGCTTGCCACAATCCTGTGGACGCGCTCCTCCAGATCGCTGAGGGGTTGCAGCTGAAGCCGCCCTGCACCCGTCCGTTGCTGCTGTCTCCGATTATGAGCCAGCTTAGCCTGCAAGAAAAAGGACAGCATCTGAGTAAATATACAGCCATGGTCTTGCCTGATGTGCCTCCCATAGGTGAATAGCCCTTACAATATGCAGCCATGGTCTTGCCTGATGTGCCTCCCATAGGTGAATAGCCCTTACTGTATGCAAAGTGTGGAATGTGTGTGTGTGTTTGATGAAAGGGCCATAGGTGTTGGATGAGTGTTGTGCATTGGGGTTTTAAGACCCTCTGGCCATAGAGTGAGGTTGAGATGGAGGGATGGAGAGGTATTGAGAAAAAGCCACTCACCCTGACGACCCGAGTGAGGTCGTTGAATTTTTTGCGGCACTGAACATGGGTCCTGGGCACCATGCTCCTGGAGGAGACGCTCTGAGCCACCTCCCTCCACACTCTTCTGAACTCGCGTGGCAAAGGCCTCCTGCCACTCTCCGGGAACAGCATGCATCGTCTGCGCTCCACTGCGTCAACCAGAGCATCCAAGGCCCGCTCGGTGAAGCGATGAGCGCGTTCTCTCACCCTCTCCATGCTTGGCAGCAAAATGGATTACAGGTCTCTCCAGGCTGAGATTCAAGGCTGCAATGAGCAGGGTGTGGCTGGGGAGCAAGTGGCCCCCCCCGCTTTAAGAAGTGTCCGGCGCCAGTGTGTCTGTGTTCCCTCGCTAACTGGCAGCAGCTGCGCTGCGCTCGCGCGCTGAGGTAGCGCCTCACTCCTAGGCCTTTGCGCCTTAAGAGAGGTGTGCAGCGCCTGCTTTAGCGCTCCACTCACCTCCCGGGGCGGTAAAAGTGAAGTTTCCTGTCAGTGCCGATAATTAGCGCCAGGCGCTAATATTTGCGCTCGGACGATATTTGCGCCCCAAATGGGGCGCGACCTAATTTCTACCCCTAACAGTTTTATTTGAAATCACGAGCTTTCGGAGCGCTGCTCCTTCGTCAGGTGAAGTGAAGGAAGACAAATCAGCAAAGCATATATAGACAGAGAACAATGTGTAGCGTACAATGTCAGATGACTACAGTAAATCTTTCTGACTGCCCTCCATCACACCTCGGCAGAGATACAATCAGGCCAGTCAGGAAGGCATTACATCAAAGACACAGCAAAATACAGCTAAGACAATGAGGTGGGGTCACAGGGGGTCCAACGTGTCAAATGCTGCAGTCTGTATGGTTAAGCTTTTTACTTTTTTTTAAACTGGAAATCACATCTGTGAACAAGCCAACGACGACTCGAGTCTGGATGACTCTTCGTCATGTAGCGTGACATGA
Source organism: Squalus acanthias (assembly GCA_030390025.1). NCBI lineage: Eukaryota > Metazoa > Chordata > Chondrichthyes > Squaliformes > Squalidae > Squalus > Squalus acanthias. The sequence continues at coordinate 295,763 of JASTWF010000438.1, forward strand.
AACCAAGATCCTGGTTGAGGCCGTCCTCATGGGTGCGGAACTTGGCTATCAGTTTCTGTTCGATGATTTTGCGTTGTCGTGTGTCTCGAAGGCCGCCTTGGAGAACGCTTACCCGCAGATCTGAGGCTGAATGCCCCTGGCTGCTGAAGTGTTCCCCGACTGGGAGGTAACCATCCTGCCTAGCGATTGTTGCGCGGTGTCCGTTCATACGTTGTTGCAGTGTCTGCATGGTCTCGCCGATGTACCATGCTGCGGTGCATCCTTTCCTGCAACGTATGAGGTAGACAACGTTGGCCGAGTCACATGAGTATGTACCATGTACCTGGTGGGTAGTGTCCTCACGTGTGATGATGGTATCTGTGTTGATGATCTGGCATGTCTTGCAGAGGTTGCCGTGGCAGGGTTGTGTGGTGTCGTGGTCGCTGTTCTCCTGACAGCTGGGTAATTTGCTGCGAACGATGGTACTTTTGAGGTTAGGCGGCTGCTTGAAGGCGATGTTAAAAGTTGGCCACATTTATACCCAGTGGAGATTGCCCACTGAAAGAACTAGTTAATGGCAACAACCACACTGAGAGGGCCTCAGCTGTGAATAACAATGAATATGAAGGACACACTTAAGTGATTAAAAAACCGGTGACTACCATTAACTTACTGAGTCATTGCTTGGCCTGCATTATTCGGCAGTAAAACATATTGTTACTGTACTGGCTTGCCAGCTGTGTATTTTGTATGGGGTTCAATTATTAATAAATGTAATTGCTAACAACAGCAATGAATAAAATTCCAACTTGACAGCTGCGGAGGAGCTAAGGCCAACTGGAGTCTTCCTCCTGCCACCCTGGCCGATTACCTGACCGCTCCTACTGGGCGGATCCTTTCTGTAAGACCGCTCTTTTGCCCAGTTCCGGCTATTTATAAGAGCGACGAGTACAAGCCTGCACCAGCCTAGTCGCGCCATCGGGAGATGAGGCTGTTTCGCTCTCACAAATGTTTGAACTGCTTCGTGAACGCACGATCAGTCCCTCGTGGGTTTGCCAGGTCCTGGAGCCTGATTGGACTGAATGAGATAACCCGTCCAGGAAGGGCTAAGGTATCAGAAAACAGCGCATAAACAAATGTTAAGTGCGGCACCACCCTACTTATTTCTAAATTGGTGTTGCGAATGACATTAATTGGTGCAGTAATGATTGGACAATAATCATTAATTGCAGTGTTGAACTTGTCAAAAATATGTTGTGATGTTAATACTGATTAAGTTCCCTTGCTGCCTGATGACAGTAAAAGTGTACAAGATCCATCACTTAGCTTAGACTCCTCCACCTTGTCCCTGAAGAATCTGACCATTGCTGGGGTACAGTTGCGCAGACATGAAATGGCCTGCATTACTTTGCCCAAATACCCATTGTTCACACATGAGCTTGGACAGTGATTGAGCTGTGGGGTGGGGGGCGGGGTGGGGTGGGAGGTGAGGATGTCACAGTGAAGCCCATTCCCATCCTCATCAAAGGTCCGCAACTCATGTGCGCTTTCCACCAGGGGTCACTAGAGCGTGATCAGGAGCTGTGTGACTTGGAGGGGAACTTGGTGGTGGTGTTCCCATTGCACCTGCTGCCCTTGTCCTTCTAAATGGTGGAGATCGCAGGTTTGGGAGGTGCTGTTTTCCATGGGCTTTACACCGAGCTGGGAGGAGGAAAAGGAATAGTGTCAGCGGCGGGTACAGTCAAAGAGGAGGCGGCTTATGGAAGTTTTTGAAGCCAAGTGGCAAGGCGGAGATGCTGAGCGAGGGAGTTGCAGAGGGCGGGTACAAGGTCGCTGATGGTGGGAGGAGGGAGTGGGGAAAAGGAGTAGGCCTGTGCAGGAGGACTGGAGAGTGTACTCAGGGGGCATTGGGCTGGAGGAGATCACAGAGGTAGGGAAAGTGAGGGATCTGAAGGTGAGGGCGAGAAACTTATAAATGTGATTCTCTGGGACACAGGAAGCCCGTGGAGCTTGGCGAGGGTAGAGGTGATGGAGGTGTGGACTTTTGAAAGACCTGCCCTCGGCGGAGAATGGCACATGGTGCATGGCACTAAAGAGACAGAGGGAAGAGATATCTGGTAAAAAAATATATATAAAACTATGCCGTGCACTGCATTGTCTTCAAAATTAAACACTGGGGACGATTTGCTCAGATGGCTGCGAGTAGGAACATCAAAACGTTGAAAATGTGTTTATGAAAGATTTCCTCAGCCATGGTTCAGTAGTAGCACTCTCGACACTGAGTCAGTAGGTCGTGGGTTCAAGCCCCACTCCAGAGACTTGAGTACATAATCCAGGCTGACACTCCAGTGCTGAGGGAGGGCTGCATTTATGGAGGTGCCGCCTTTCGGATGAGATGTTAAACCGAGGCTCCGTCTGCTCTCCTGGTGGAAATAAAAGATCCCCCGGCACTACTCGAAGAAGAGCAGGGGCGTTTTCCCCGATGTCCTGGCCAACATTTATCCGTTAACGCAAATGCTGCTCCACGCGGTGACCAGAGGAACTCTCTCCTTTAGTTCTTACAGGAAGTCAAAGTCATTGACTGTAGTCTCCTTCCTGCCCGCTCCAAATGTTTTATTTTAAAAATCAGTCATTTTCCTTGATTTGTTGAATTGCAGAGACACCATTACTCTAAGTGTAGCCCGTCTTCCAAAGACCTTAAGTTTTTTAAACGAGGTTGATCCTGGTAGCTTCGTACCGTCAGGGTATCTGGGATTAGTGCGGAGCACCTGGACTGGTTGAATCTGGTTGAGTTGACCTTCCTTCACGCAGTCCCACAGTTCCCCAGCGGGCAGGCTACACATCATCGACAGGCTCAGGCTGTGCTTTCTGCTGTCATTATGACGAGGCAGCTGAACCCAATGTTCTCTGCATTGTCTTTATAATTTAGTAACAAAAAAGGTAAAGATGCAATATATTGGCACAGGTTTTAATGCCGTTACACAGACGTAAGCACTTGCTTCACGAGGGGACGTCTTGGACTGAAGCACAGTTTTGGATCACTGCATCGGCCCATTATCCGGCAGCACAGACTGGGCAACTCATGGGGCAAATCATCAAGCAAGGCAGAGCGTGGGCACCGCACGTGCCGGCCCCCGCCCCCCCCCCCCAAACTGTACAAAGCAGTGCATAGACCTAACCAGCCACTCCACAGAAGGCCCAGAAATTATTTTTTGGATGTAGGGTGGGGACGTGGTCGGACTTTTTGTGGGACCGGGGGAAACAGGACCGTTCTTCTTGGCTCCGCTAAAAGACTGTGGCCTCCGTCCTCTTGCTCCAGGTCAGTTCCACCCGCCCGCCCAACCCGCGGCTGACCCGCCAGCCGGCTCAGAATAAGAGCCGTCCGATTTTCCGTCCTGTGACAACCAGGCGAACTGCAGCGGAACGCCCGTTTGTTGCCCACAGCTGAATGGTTATGCTCAAACCCGAAGATAGACCGGGCCTCCCACCCGCCAGCGTGTCCACTCCAACAATGCCACACTCGCTTTCGGAAGGTCAGGAATCCCTCTTCCCCCCCACCCACCACTGCCAATGTGGTTCGAGAGTTGAATGGGACTGAAGTTTAAAGCTCGATTGACAGCCTAAAGCAATAAATCCAGTTAATAAATTTGATTCCAATTTGCTGCCAATTATATTCAGCTTCCAATTAAAATTATGACTCAGTACCGTGCGAAAGCACAGAAATTGAATCAAATAATGAGTAGCATCACTTTGAGACGGGCCTGGATTCTTTTTAGTCAATCATTGCCAGCAAGTAATGGGAAGCAAGCCTATGGCACTGCACAGAAAGCTGCAGGGAATTAATGGTGCAGAGCTCCATAATTGATGCAATTATTTTTCTTTTTGATACAGATAGAGAGATGGCCTGTCTGAACTTTTTTTTCCATAAAGCAATGTTTTTTGCGCAGAGAAGGTGAGGGGTCTGATCAGCGCCACTCAGCCACTGTCAAATAGCCTGTTGAATCTTGCGTCTGGAATTTCCGTAATTCTTCTCCCGACCTCCAACCAAAAGATCAGCGGCTCCCCTCCCCCCTTGCTGTCCAGGCTCTTTGACGACTGGACAATGCACCAGTGAACAGCAAGCCAGTATGGAATCGTATCGGGCACAGGTGCAGGAGCAACAAGGTAAAGGGAGAAAATTGGAGCAAATATAATAGATTTCCTCCTCGCCGCTCTCTGTTGAATCATATTGTTGTAGTGCTTTGAGGTGCCAAAACAAGCGCTCTACTCGGAGCTCCGACACGACAAGAGAGCGCCAGGTGGGCAGAGGAAACGCTTCAAGGACACCCTCAAAGCCTCCTTGAAAAAGTGCAATATCCCCACCCACACCTGGGAATCCCTGGCCCAAGACCGCACAAAGTGGAGGAGAAGCATCTGGGAAGGCGCCGAACACCTCGAGTCTCTTCGCCGGAAGCAAGCGGACGCCAAGCGCAGGCAGCGGAAGGAGCGCACGTCAACCCAAGCACCCCGCCCACCCGCCCCTTCAACCACCGTCTGCCCCACCTGTGACAGAGACTGTAGGTCCCGCATTGGACTCAGCAGTCACCTGAGAACTCATTTTTAGTGTGGAAGCAAGTCATCCTCGGTTCCGAGGGACTGCCTAAGAAGGAAGAGGGTACACCGGGAGAAGAACCAGGCATTGAGGAGGATCACGTGGTGGAGGCAACGCAGAACTGAGACCCGCTGGCTGGAGGGCCGGCTCACATCTTCTTCAGCAGCAGGGGCCTGGAATCTGGGCCGCATGAGGCCTGCAATGACGGTCCCTTTAGCTGTGGCTGCCACACTTCGAAGGCCGTTCACACGTGCAGTTATCTGCCTCCACTCTCCCAGGACGCTCCAAAGCACATTACAGTCAATGATTTACTTTTGACCCTCCTCTTTGACCAAACGTTTGGTCACCCCACCTGATATCTCCTCGGTGTCTATTTTTGTCTGATTACACGCCTTGGGATATTTTTGTACGTTAACGGTGCGACGTAAATGCATGTTATTTTTGTTGTTGATGATGATATTTGAAGAAATGCAGCCATTGGTGCTTTGTGGGCAAACGCAGCAGCCAATGTGTGCACAGCACGGTTCCACAAACAGCAACAAGATGAATGACCAGTCAATCTGTTTCTCTTTTGGTGGTGTTGGTTGAGGAATACCTGCTCAAGTCCTGGACTGGGGCTTGAATCCCAATCAGCAGCAACAACAGCAATTTGCATTTTATATAACGTGTTTAATGTAGAAACATGTCCCAAGGCACGTCACAGATGCGTAAATGGACGGCGAGCCAAAGAACATAAGAACATAAGACGATAGCAAAATACTGCGGATGCTGGAAATCCGAAATAACAACAGAAAACGCTGGAAAAACTCAGCAGGCCAGGCAGCATCCGTGGAGAGAGAAACAGAGTTAACGTTTCAGGTCGAAGACCCTTCATCAGAACTGGAAAAAAGCAGGAAATGAAATAGATTTCAAGCAAGTATAATGCTGGGAAAAGGGGGAGGGGATGAAAGAACAAAGGGGAAGGTCAGTGGTGGGATAGAAGGCAGGAGAGATTAAGAGACATTGAGAGACATTAAGAGATATTCAAGGCGAGAGGAGGTGTTAATGTGACAGGTTGAGGCTAGATGAAGTGTGAAATGCGCTGGCAGAATGAAGGACAGCTGCCAGCTTCAGGGAGGAAAGAAAAAAAGGGGCCAAACAAAAGGGTGGATGAAAAAATAAAATATATATATATATGTGATAGGGGCCGTGGTTATGATCTGAAATTGTTGAACTCTATGTTAACTCTAAGAACATAAGACGTAGGAACAGGAGCAGGTCATTTGGCCCCACGAGCCTGCTCCGCCATTCAATAAGACCATGGCTGATCTGATCTTGGCCTCAACTCCATTTCCCAGCCCGCTCCCCATAACCCTTGGCTCCCTTATCGTTCAAAAAGGAGATACTAAGAGGGGTGACTCAAGGCTGAAGGAGGGTCAAAGGAGGAGAGGGTGGTGAAGAGGCAGAGGGGCTTAGGCGGAGAATTCTGGTCCATGGAGCCTAGGCACGGCCGCCAATGTTGGGGCGAAGGGCCAGAAGCAGAGGAACGCAACCTTCTGACTCAGAGGCGAGAGTGCTACCACTGAGCCAAGACTGGTGCTGAGAGCCTTTGTGTGTCCTCTTGCTGCATGCGCCCGGCACTCTCGCAGCCACAGTGATTGGAAAGGGAAGCGGCTTCCCACGCTGTGTACTCCAGGTGACAGTGATGGAGCGCTGCTGCTGAGCCCATTTCAGCAGGGGTATTGTTCGCTTTAAATAAATAATTAAACAGCATCAGTAGGGCCAGCGAGCAAGTGTACGACAGTTCTGACAAGAAGTGATTGACAGGCCAATTAAGCGGTTGCATCCAGTCTGATTGGTTCGATCCTTCCTGATTCGCGATGCTGGATACATTGCTCAGAAATTCTAACTAGTGAGTGAACAGGTGCACGTGCAATGAAGCACAAACACCCGGAAAGACAAGCAAAGACATGCACTTACATTTATATAGCACCTTTCACGACCTCAGCGTGTCCCAAAGCACTTTACCCCCAATTAAGTACTTATGAAATGTAACCACTTTTGCAATGTAGGAAACGCAGCCAATTTGCGCACAGCAAGCTCCCACAAACAGCAACGTGATAATGAACAGATAAACTGTTTTTAGTGATGTTGGTTGAGGGACAAACATTGGCCCCAGAACACCGGGGAGAGCTCCCCTGCTCTTCTTTGAAATAGCGCCATGGGATCTTTTACATCCACCTGAGAGAGCAGACGGGGTCTCGGTTTAACGTCTCATCCGAAAGACAGCACCTCGGACAGTGCAGCGCTCCCTCAGCACCGCGCTGGAGTGAGAGCCTAGATTTTCTGCTCAAGTCTCTGGAGTAGGGCTTTGAACCCACAACTTTCTGACTCAGAGCTGAGAGTGCTGCCCACTGAGCCACGGCTGAGACACAAAATGTAAAGACATACAGACACCACACACAGAGATAAGTGCACACAGACATGCAATGTAATACCAGTAAACACAAGTGTGCAAAATTGGCTTAGATTTGGTTTTGTTCAGGATCAGCTGATATCAATTATAATAACAAAGCAATTACAAACTTTATACTGTTTCCATCATCAGATATGACCTGTTACAATTCAAGTTCTCTCACGATACTCGTAATTCATTTCAATAGCAAAAAGCAGCTTCTATAAGTATTCCTGCACATCCAATTAACCGAAACTTGCAACGTTATGTGATTGCACGGCTAAAAATGACCCCTTCACTACGGTGAGATGCAATGGAGAACACGAGGGCTCCCCACCATGTTCTCCTGTAGGCTTCAATACAGAGTAAATACCAAACCGTCAGACCCAAAGTAATCAGGCTAAAATAGCAACACCGCTTCCCCATCGCCCCCACTCCCCATCACCCCCTCTCCCCATCACCCCCACTCCCCCATCACCCCCTCTCCCCATCACCCCCTCTCCCCATCACCCCCTCTCCCCATCACCCCCACTCCCCCATCACCCCCACTCCTCCATCACCCCCTCCCCCATCACCCCCTCCCCCATCACCCCCACTCCCCATCACCCCCTCTCCCCCATCACCCCCACTCCTCCATCACCCCCTCCCCCATCACCCCCACTCCCCCATCACCCCCTCTCCCCATCACCCCCTCTCCCCATCACCCCCACTCCCCCATCACCCCCACTCCTCCATCACCCCCTCCCCCATCACCCCCACTCCCCCATCACCCCCACTCCCCATCACCCCCACTCCCCATCACCCCCTCCCCCATCACCCCCTCTCCCCATCACCCCCACTCCCCCATCACCCCCTCTCCCCATCGTCCCCACTCCCCCATCACCCCCTCTCCCCATCACCCCCTCCTCCATCACCCCCTCCTCCATCACCCCCTCTCCCCATCACCCCCGCTCCCCCATCACCCCCTCTCCCCATCACCCCCTCTCCCCATCACCCCCTCCTCCTTCACCCCCTCCTCCATCACCCCCTCTACCCATCACCCCCACTCCCCCATCACCCCCTCTCCCCATCACCCTCTCCCCCATCGCCCCCACACCCCCATCACCCCCTCTCCCCATCACCCCCTCCTCCTTCACCCCCTCCTCCATCACCCCCTCTCCCCATCACCCCCACTCCCCCATCACCCCCTCTCCCCATCACCCTCTCCCCCATCGCCCCCACTCCCCCATCACCCCCACTCCCCCATCACCCCCACTCCCCCATCACCCCCCTCTCCCCATCACCCCCACTCCCCCATCACCCCCTCTCCCCATCACCCTCTCCCCCATCGCCCCCACTCCCCCATCACCCCCCTCTCCCCATCACCCTCTCCCCCATCGCCCCCTCTCCCCCATCACCCCCCACTCCCCCATCACCCCCTCTCCCCCATCACCCCCTCTCCCCATCACCCCCTCTCCCCCATCACCCCCACTCCCCCATCACCCCCTCTCCCCATCACCCCCTCTCCCCATCACCCCCTCTCCCCATCGTCCCCACTCCCCCATCACCCCCTCTCCCATCACCCCCACTCCCCCATCACCCCCTCCCCCATCACCCCCTCTCCCCCATCGCCCCCTCTCCCCATCACCCCCTCTCCCCATCACCCCCTCTCCCCATCGTCCCCACTCCCCCATCACCCCCTCTCCCATCACCCCCACTCCCCCATCACCCCCTCCCCCCATCACCCCCACTCCCCCATCACCCCCTCCCCCATCACCCCCTCTCCCCCATCACCCCCACTCCCCCATCACCCCCTCTCCCCATCACCCCCTCTCCCCATCACCCCCCTCTCCCCATCGTCCCCACTCCCCCATCACCCCCTCTCCCATCACCCCCACTCCCCCATCACCCCCTCCCCCATCACCCCCTCTCCCCCATCGCCCCCTCTCCCCCATCGCCCCCTCTCCCCATCGTCCCCACTCCCCCATCACCCCCTCTCCCCATCGCCCCCACTCCCCCATCACCCCCTCTCCCCATCACCCCCTCTCCCCATCACCCCCTCTCCCCATCGTCCCCACTCCCCCATCACCCCCTCTCCCCATCACCCCCTCTCCCCATCACCCCCTCTCCCCATCGTCCCCCACTCCCCCATCACCCCCTCTCCCCATCACCCCCTCTCCCCATCACCCCCTCTCCCCATCACCCCCTCTCCCCCATCACCCCCTCTCCCCCCTCTCCCCCTCTCCCCCCTCTCCCCCCTCTCCCCCACCCCCCCCTCTCCCCCAATCCCCAGCCCCCATCCCCACTGTGATCAATTACTCTACACCAGACCCAGACTTGAGGTGAGGAAACCCCCAGTGGTGGAGAGCTTTGGGATCCATAGGTCCAAAGTGACCTGTTCCTCCCATCATGCTACACTCACCACACGTCATGCCTCAAATTAATCAAATATTGTATCCCAAAATGTTATTTTCTGAAAGAAATCTATGTAATTTGTATTTGAATGAATCAATACTAACTCCTTCCACGGTCTCCCATGATTAGTCATTAGATTAGTATTGAATTCAAGAGCAGGCCGTGTCCTCTGCTTCTACAAGGTGAAACAGTTTGACCTGGTTTACAATAACTAGTCCCTTTAGAACCCTGAAAGCAGCAATCTGATCACCTCCCAACCATCTCTATCCCAGTGAGAACATGCCCAATTTACATAATCGCTCCTCATAATCCAGTCCCTCCATCCCCTCAATCATTCTGGATGCTCTCTTCTGTATATTTTTAATAGCTGCAATATTCCTTTTTGTTCTGCGGAGACCGGAATTGTACACAATATTCTAACTGTGGTCACACCAATGATTTATAAAGTGGCAGGATTCCCTCACTATTTCGGCTCAATATTGAACCTTTCAAATACATCCCAAGATGGAACTCCCTCCCTAACAACACTGTGGGAGTACCTTCACCACACGGACTGCAGCGGTTCAAGAAGGCGGCTCACTACCACCTTCTCCAGGGCATCTCGGAAGGGCAATAAATGCCAGCCCTGCCAGCGACGCCCACATCCTGTAAATTAATTTTAAAAAGATCTGATTTGCCTTACTCACTGCCACCGAGCATTGTTGCGATAGCTTCAATTTATTGTTAATCAGGAGCTCCAGATCTCTTTCATTTTTAAAAAATATTTTTGTTCCCATGTGAAGCACTTTGCATTTCTCTACATTGAATTTCATCTGCCACCTGTCTGCCCGATTCCCAAGTATATTCAATTACCCCTGTAGATTATCCGGTTCAGCTTTGTAGTCTACCACCTTCATTAGCTTTGTATCATCTGGAAATTTAACCACTGTGCTTGTGGCTCCTAGCTCCAGATAATTTATGAAGATATTAAACAAAAGAGGTCCCAAAACAGCCCGCTGTGCAATCCCACTGGTAAATTTCTCCCAGGCTGATGACAATTCCTTTACCAACCCCCCTCTGGGTTCTATCGGCCAACCAATTACTTATTGTAAAATATTTCCACTGATTCGAGCTTTCTTTATTTTCAATACCAGCCTTTCCAGAGGAACGGTATCAAAGGCCTTACTGAAATCCAAGTACATGTTGGCCTTCATAGCGAAAGGGTTTGAGTATAGGAACAGGGATGTCCTGCTGCAGTTGTACAGGGCCTTGGTGAGACCACACCTTGAGTACAGTGTGCAGTTTTGGTCGCCTTATCTGAGGAAGGATGTTCTTGCCATGAAGGGAGTGCAGTGAAGATTCACCAAACTGATACCTGGGATGGCAGGAATGACGTATAAAGAGAGATTGGGTCGATTAGGCTTATATTCGCTGGAGTATAGAAGAATGAGAGGGGATCTCATCGAAACATATAACATTCTGACAGGTCTGGACAAACTAGATGCAGGAAGAATGTTCCCGATGGTCGGAGAGTCCAGAACCAGGGGTCATAATCTAAGGATAAGGGGTAAGCCATTTAGGACAGAAATGAGGAAGAATTTCTTCACCCAGAGAGTGGTGAACCTGTGGAATTCTCTACCACAGAAGGTAGTTGAGGCCAAGTCATTAAATATATTCAAGAATGAGTTAGATATATTTCTTAAAGCTAAAGGTATCAAGGGATATGGGGAGAAAAGCAGGGACAGGGTACTGAGTTTGGATGATCAGCCATGATCTCATCGAATGGCGGAGCAGGCTCGAGGGGCCGAATGGCCTACTCCTGCTCCTATCTTCTATGTTTCTATGTTTCTATGACACCCACTGCCTTACACCCATCAAGCTCCTTTGTCACACCCTCAAAGAAAACCAATAAGTTAGATTGCCAAGACCTCCCCTTCATGAATCCATATTGGTTATCTTTAATCATTTTATGTCTATCCAGATGCTTCATGATCTTACCTTTAGTCAGGGTTTCCATAGCTTTACCCACAATGGACATCAAACTCACTGGTCTGTAGTTTCCTGGGTCACTCTTACTACACTTTATTAAAATTAGGAGTAACATCTGCCTTTCTCCAGTCCCCAGGCACCTCTCCAATATCCAATTTCCTCCCTTAAACGCGAGTCTCATAGTTAGCCAAGAGGGAAGGCGGTGGGGTGGAAGAGGTTCAAGTGGCCATGTTAATCAACAAAGACCTTCCCTTTGATCTAGAAATTCCATGTGGCTATTTGCCCTGCTGTTGCGCTGCTGAGCTGGAACTTGCGGCTGCTGCTCCACCCCAGCGCAGACCCCCGCCATCAACCTTATTTCATTATTCATTCTCGGGATGTGAACGTCACTGACAAGTGCCCACGTTTATTGCCCATCCCTAGTTGCCCTTGCGAAGGTGGTGGTGGTGGGCCTTCTTCTTGAACTGCTGCCGTCCATGCGGGGAATGTGATTCTTGTTGTTCTCTGCAGCGGTTTGGTACAACTGAGTGGTTTGCGACGGTCATTTCAGAGGGCAGTTATGTGTCAACTACATTGGTGTGGGACTGGAGCCGCATATAAGCCAGACTGGGTAAGAGACCATTGGTTTCATTCCCTAAAGGGAATCAGTTGAGTTTTTACACGTTTTTTACTGATACCAGTTTCTTATTTCCAGATTTTTTAAACTGAATTCAAATTCTCAGTCTGCCATGGTGGGATTTGGACTCACATTCGCTGGATTATTAGTCCACGCTTTTGAATTATTAGTCCAGTAACCACTACGCTACTGTACCCCCCAACATTTCAATAGCACAACATGAGTAGTGCACTGGGGGTGGCTTGGAAGTTAGGAATGCAATCTTTACAAAGCCAAGAGTGGCTGGAGGCAACCTACATGAGGCCGCTCTTCCTCAGGAGGGCAGAATATGCTAAGACCTGTGGCCTTCCCCCTCAGAGCGCCAAGCAAGAGGCATGTAGGAGGCGACACCAGGCTGCCCAGGTACAAACTCTGGAAATGCAGTAGCTCTCTCCCAGCGCTGCCTCGGTCCCATGACACCTTTGTAGCATAAGAGCAGCCAACCACCTCTCGCGATACTGGCCCTCGGGTCACACCTAGAAGAAGGACTAGACTAGGAGAAAGATACATTCAGAGAAACGGGGGAAGCAAGGCGTGAGGAAAGAGTAGGTTGGCTTATGGTCACTTCCGAGTTCCTTGTATTAAAGGCTAATGTGTTGCTTGTATTAAAAGTGTATTTTGTGCTCTGTTATTCATGCAGATGTTCTGGTCAACAACTTTCCCTCAGCCAACGCCACTAAAACAGATTATCTGGTCATTTATCTCATTTTTTGTGGGATCTTGCTGTGTGCAAATTGGCTGTTACATTACAACAGAGACAACACTTCAAAAGTACTTCATTGGCTGATGGAAAATTGCAGTTGATTTTCTTAGAACAGATGAGGTTATGGGATGATTTGATAGTAGTGTCTAAAATTATGAAGCGGAGATGCCGGTGTTGGACTGGGGTGGACAAAAGTGAGAAGTCGCACAACACCAGGTTATAGTCCAACAGTTTTATTTGAAATCACAAGCTTTCGGAGCTCTGCTCCTTCGTCAGGTGAAGTGAAGGAATACGAATCGGCAAAGCATATATAGACAGAGAACAATGCCTGTGCAGAGAACAATGTCAGACGACTACAGTTAATCTTTCTGACTGCCTTTTATCACACCTCAGCAGAGAGACAATCAGGTCAGTCAGGAAGACATTATATCAAAGACATAGCAAAATACAACTAAGACAATGAGGTGGGGTCACAGGGGGTCTAATGTGTCAGATGCTGCAGTCTGTATGGAAAACCAAAAACTTTAAACATTTTACTTTTTTTACTGGAAATCACATCTGTGAACAAGCCAACGACGACTCAAGTCTGGATGACTCTACGTCAGGTGGGGTTACATGTAGCGTGACATGAACCCAAGATCCCGGTTGAGGCCGTCCTCATGGGTGCGGAACTTGGCTATTAGTTTCTGCTCGATGATTTTGCGTTGTCGTGCGGCCTGAAATATGAAATAAAGGCCAACATACCATTTGCTTTCCTAATTGCATGTTAACTTTCAGTGATTCGTGTGCAAGGACACCCAGGTCCCTCTGAACACCAACATTTCCCAATCTCTCACCATTTAAAAAATACTCTGCTTTTCTATTTTTCCTACCAAAGTGGATAACTTCACATTTCTCCACATTATATTCCATTTGCCATGTTCTTGCCCACTCACTTAGCCTGTCTATATCCCCTTGAAGCCTCCTTGCATCCTCCTCACAACTTACATTCCCACCCAGCTTTGTATCATCAGCAAACTTGGATATATTACATTTGGTTCCCTCATCCAAATCATTGATGCAGATTGTGAATAGCTGAGGCCGAAGCACTGATCCTTGCGGTAGCCCACTAGTTACAGCCTGCCAACCCGAAAATGACCCGTTTATTCCTACTCTCTGTTTTCTGTCCATTTACCAATCCTCAATCCATACTAGTATATTACCCCCAATCCCATGAGCCCTAATTTTGTTTAATAACCTCTTGTGTGGCACCTTATCGAATGCCTTCTGAAAATCCAAATACACTATATCCACTGGTTCCCTCTTATCTATTCTGTTAGTTACAACCTCAAAAAACTCCAACAGATTTGTCAAACACGATTTCCCTTTCATAAACCCTTGTTGACTTTGCCCAATCCTATTATTATTTTCTAAGTGCCCTGTTACCACATCCTTAATAATAGATTCTAGCATTTTCCCTACTACTGATGTCAGGTTAATTGGTCTGTAGTTCCCCGTCATTCCTTTTTAGTTTAGTTTCCCAATCTACCTTAGCCTACTCGCCTCTCATACCTACGTAGTTTGCTTTGTTTAGATTTAAGACCCTAATTTCGGATTTAACTAAGTCACTTTCAAACTCAAAATAAAATTCTTTCATATTATGGTCACTCTTCCCTAAAGGCCCCTTTCTACAAGGTTATTAATTAACCCTTTCTCGTTGCACAATACTAGATCTAAAATAGCTGTTCCCTAGTTGGTTCCTCAACATACTGACCTAGAAAACTATCTTGCATACATTTCATGAATTCGTCCTCCACATTATAACTGCAAATTTGGTTTGCCCAGTCTATATGTAGATTAAAGTCCCCCATGATTACTGTATTACCCTTGTTACATGTGCCTCTAATTTCCTAATTTATACCCTACCCTATAAACAACTCCAACCAATGTTTTCTGCCCCTTGCTATTTCTTAGCTCCACCCAAACTGATTCTACTTCTTGATTTTCGGAGCTAAGATCCTTTCTCTCTATTGTCTTTATCCCATCCTTTATTATCAGGGCTACCCCTCCTCCTTTTCCATTTTGCCTATCCCTTCTAAAAGTTATGTATCCTGGAATATTTAGTTCCTTGGCCACTTTGCAACCACGCCTCCATTATGGCTATTAGATCAAACCTGTTAATTTCTATAGTGCCTTTAACATAGTAATACGTCCCAAGGTGCTTCACAGTAGTATTATAAGACAAATAATTTGACACTGAGCCACATAAAGAGAAATTAGGGCAAGTGACCAAAAGTTTGGTCAAAGAGGTAGGTTTTAAGGAGTGTCTTAAAGGATGAAAAAGAGAGGTAGAGAGGCGGAGAGGTTTAGGGAGGGAATTCCAGACCTTAGGGCCTAGGCAACAGAAGGCACGGCCACCAAAGGTTGAGCAATTATAATCAGGGATGCTCAAGAGGGCAGAATTATAGGAGTGCAGATATTTCGGGGGGTTGTGGGGCTGGAGGAGATTACAGAGATAGGCAAGGCCATGGAGGGATTTGAAAACAAGGATGAGAATTTTGAAATCGAGGCATTGCTTAACTGGGAGCCAATGTAGGTCAGCGAGCACAGGAGTGATGGGTGAACGGAACTTGGTGTGAGTTAGGACACGGGCAGCCGAGTTTTGGATCACCTCAAGGTAACGTAGGGTAGAACGTGGGAGGCCAGCCAGGAGTGCGTTGGAATACATACATACATAGGATTACATAGGATATACGGCACAGAAACAGGCCATTCGGTCCATGCCGGCGTTTATGCTCCACTCGAGCCTCCTCCCGTCTTTCCTCATCTAAATTTATCAGCATAACCCTCTATTCCCTTCTCCCTCATATGTTTGTCCAGCCTCCCCTTAAATGCATCTATACTATTCGCTTCAACCACTCCCTGTGGTAGTGAGTTCCACATTCTCACCACTATTTGGGTAAAGAAGTTTCTTCTGAATTCCCTATTGGATTTCTTGGTGACTATCTTATATTGATGGCCTCTAGTTATTCTCTTCCCCACTGTGTCCACTCTATCAAAACCTTTCATAATTTTATAGACCTCTATTAGGTCACCCCCTCAACCTTCTTTTTTCAAGAGAAAAGAGACCCAGCCTGTTCATCCTTTCCTGATATGTATACCCTCGCATTTCTAGGTATCATCCTTGTAAATCTTCTCTGTCAAGTCAAGCCCAGAGGTAACGAAGGCATGGATGAGGGTTTCAGCAGCGGATGAGCTGAGGCAGGGGCGGAGACGGGCGATGTTACAGGAGGTGGAAATAGGCGGTCTTAGTTATGCCACAGATATAGAAATAAGATTAAATATAAGGGATTTAGGACAGAGAGCAGAGAAACTTTGTTACACCTGGGGGTTGTTAGGCTGTGGAATGCACTACAGGAGCTAGTGATTGAAGCAGAGACCATGGCCAGAATTTTGTTCACCTGGGCGGGTTGGGTACGGGCGGTCATCGTGGCGGGTCGCGACCCCATTGTTGCTTCCATCCCACTGCAGAAATCGACTGCGTTAATCGGGCCTATTAAGCCCGCCCTGCACGTTACCTGGCCCTATTTAATGGTGCGGGTCTGATGACGTCATCGATGACGCATTTTCAGCTGGGATATTTAAAGAGCCATGCCCACATTGCATTTGAAGGTTCATCTAGGAGTGTGCAGGCAGCACACTGCACAATTGGGCTGCTGGAAAGAGTGCCAAATATGACTGCACTGAGACAGAGGGCTGCACCTAGGTTCTCCGATGACTCCCTCCATA
Source organism: Squalus acanthias (assembly GCA_030390025.1). Classification (NCBI taxonomy): domain Eukaryota; kingdom Metazoa; phylum Chordata; class Chondrichthyes; order Squaliformes; family Squalidae; genus Squalus; species Squalus acanthias. The sequence continues at coordinate 312,255 of JASTWF010000438.1, forward strand.
TGCTTGTGGAGGGAGTCAGAGCATGCAGGGAGGTCCTCTTCCCTTCTAATGGGCGGAAGAGACCTCCCCAGGAGTCCAAAAGAGCCTGGCTTCAAATAGCTGAGGAGGTAAACAGCAGGGATGTGATCAGGAGCACCTGGGTGCAGTGCCGGAAACATTTCAATGATCTCATTAGATCAGGAAAGGTGAGTACAAAGCCACACTCAACTTCATCCTGCTGCACCTCTCATCACATCCCCATCACTCTGCCTTCCCAACCCTGCTGCTGCACATCCTTACTCACACCAACATACCTTGCATGTCCAACCATCCCTCTCTCTCTATCTACATTATCACATCCCCATCTGACTAGCCACCCCTCACACTCACCCTCATCCTAATGCAATCATACCAACTAACAACACATAGGAGGCCACTTGGCTTTGGCACCCCACTCCATCATAGTCTCCCTCTAAAGATGTAACCCATCCATTCCTTACACTCATTCCATCACTCTCTCTCAACCTTCTCTTCCTTCCCTCCTTGCAGGAAAAGAGAGCCCACAATAAGAAGGAGAGGGAGAGGACCGGAGGTGGAACGCCATCATTGGCGACCCTAACATCAGCAGAGGAGGCTGCCTTGGAAGTCTCTGGAATCGCCAAGCAGCTGGAGGTGGGAGATGGAAAGAGGGGACATCTCAGCAACCTGGTGACCGAATTACATATCATACAGCCACATGGCACACATCAGTCACTCATATGGGGACTGCTGTCAGCAGCCTATAAATGGTCATCATGTGCATAATGGTATCTGTACCCATTCTTCATATGACATATCTAACTCATCTCTTTACACTCCCACAGGTCCTTTAAGAGCCCGCCCCCCATCCACTGTCCAGGAGGAAGAGGAAGACGACTCCTCAGAGGAGCCTCCAGCATCTGAGGGCGCACCATCACCAGGCATAAGCGCACCCAGCACCAGCACAGATACGCACACCTCGGTGGGTGCCACGCGAGATAGAGTAGTGTTGTCACCTGGTGTCTCACAACTCAATGAGCAACAGCAGATGGTGGAGACAGGGACAGCAGTGGAGACTCCTCGCCGGAGGGCGCAGGACGCTCCCAGCTCTGCTCAGCTGCATGCAGACGCTGAGCCTCGGGGGCCATCCAGAAAGAGGGTGATCCTGGAGGTGCAGCAAGGAGTGCAGGAGGCTCTGACAGGTTTTGCGAGCGTGATGTCTGCAAATGTGCAGAGAATGGAGGAGTCCATCTCCAACATGAGCACCACCGTGTCGCAGGCGATGGCAACTGTAGGTTCGTCCATGGATAGGATGGCCACCTGCATGGAGCAGCTAATGCACCACTCACAGGAGCACATGGTCTCTATGGAGAATAGACGGCAGAGGCTCATAGACCTCCTCTCTAGGAGGGATGTCAACATAGACATGGGTCCTCATGGCCCCACTGATGTGCAGCAAGGTGCTCTCCTGCTCCTTGCTAGCAGGGAAGTGCGGGTGGCCCATGAGAGGGATGACGGTGAGAGGGGACATGGAAGTGTGGGCTCCTCTCAAAGCGCTTACACTTCTCCCCCATTGCCACCCCCTCAGGCAGTGCCCCAGATGCCTCCTCGGACAGCGATGGCCGAGTCTGCCCCGGCACAGTCGCAGGAGGAGCAGACTTTAGCGGGGCCATCAGAGGCTCCAAAACCCAGAGGACGTTCGCCAAGAATGTCTAAGCAGTTGCAGCAGGGAAGTGAGCAGGCTGCCTCTACCTCTGCTGAAGCCACAGGGGTAGCACCTCGTAGAAGCATGTGTAAGAGAAAGATGACACACAAGTAGATTCACAAGGATAGCCACTTGGCTGTTTTATTCAATGTTTCTGTAAAATTCCGTTAGCGTGATGTCACACATAAAAATCTTTGGGGGAAAAATTTGGTTGGTTTGCGCCTCCCGTTAGCACCCTAAGAGGGCGCTAATGGGGCGCAAAGCAACTAGCGCCCAGGCGCGGCGATGTTTGCGTCGCTCGCGAAATTGACTAGAGTTTTTGCAGCGGCGCAAAAGTTTACCGTCTGATCTCCTCCGCCCGCAGATCGTGACATCAGTCGAGCGTGCAACGCCCTGATGGCGCCTCGGACCGGATATTGAGTGGCGCTCCCCTTCTTTCCGCCTGGTGCAAGCAACGACAAGGAGACTGGAATGTTTTCCAGTTTGTGAGCGGCTGGGGGGGGCGCTATTTAAAGGCGCCCTCTTCCTGGCTTTTTCTGTGGTAGACATTTTTGCACCACTCATTCTGACAGAGAGAGAGATTCTGAGAGAGAGCTAGAGAGACTTCTGCATAGAGTCAACGCTGTGTGAAGTAGTTTTGGCTACTGAGCATCACTTTGCAGGTACTTTTGGATTTGTCCTTCATTACTTCGATTGCCAAGAGACTGTGGGGGCTGCACTGATTCGGGGCGTCGTCCTGCGCCTGCAGAATCGGAGGCAACAGAAACGCAGAGAGAGAGTGGCGATCATGGCCAGATGGAGGAGGGCCAACAGGCTTCTGCACAGGAGACCTTACCCTCCCAGGGTATTGCGGGAACAATTCTCCTACATTCATTTGTCTGAGGAGCAGTGTTTGCGCAGGCTGCGTTTCAGCAAGGAGGTGGTCACTGAGCTCTGTCACCTGCTGCAGCCAGATCTGCAGCCTCAACTGAGGACCAGGACGTCTCTGTCAGTGGCAGTGAAGGTCACAGTGGCTCTGAATCTTTATGCCACCGGCTCCTTTCAAGCAGCTACTGGGGACATCGCCAATATCTTCCAGTTCGCGGTCCATTGCTGTATCCGTCAGGTCACAAATGCCCTCTATAAAAGGTGACACCAGTATATCTCTTTCCCGATGACCCGGGCCAAACAGCATGAACGTGCATTGGGCTTTGCGAGGATAGCGGGCTTCCCCATGGTGCAGAGCGCCATTGACTGCACGCATGTGGCATTGTGGGCACCGCATGAGAATGCAGAGGTTTTACAAACTCTGTGTGTGTCATTTCTTCATGACAAACTAATAGAAACAAACACAAAAAATCATTAATTAACATAACTGGTTCTCACAACCTGGAGATAATGTCCAAAACACTAAATAAAAGTTTGAACACGAACTTCGGCCTTTAATAAAAAAATTCCCAACATTTCGTCACACCTCCTACTTTTTGCCCTTCGAGGGTGATCTCCTTCTCTTGCACACTTCCCCCCTTCCCACCCTGCTGCTCCTCCGTAATGGGTCCCCAGTGGCTGCAGCAAGGCTGGTGGAAGGCTGCTGATTGTCAGAACCTGAGACTGCAGATGCCCTTGAAGGATGGCCTCGACCAGCTCTGGGCCTGGAGGGCCCGGCTGCAGACTGCACCAACTCTGCATGGGCGGCAGCAGTCTGTCCTACAGGCGGTGGCAAGTGCAATGGGGAAGTGACAGTGGTGGCAGCAGGAATGCTGTCATCTTGAGAGAGGACAACACCTCCCTGCTCGACCGACACACTGGCACTCCCACGGGGCAGCACCTCAGCATCCGGAGCAATCTGCTGGAGCACAGATTGCTGGCCTGCTGCGGCGCGGTGAGAGCCCCGGGGAAATGTGTCCGAACCAGCGACAATGGCAGCAGTCAGTGCTTGCGTGGCCTCAATCTGAGTCTGCATGAGAGCAGTCAGAGATGGGGTCACGGCAGCCAGTGACTGAATTGCAGCACTAAGCTTCAGCGTGGCATCCGCCTGTGCTACAGCGTATTGCTCGACACTCCTTGCCAGTGCTTCAATGCATTCGGGCACCCTTCCCACTGCACCCATGAGTTGAGTGTGCATGTCCACCGCCTGGGTGTTCATTTCAGCAATGAGCCGCTCCTCCTCTGCGTCCAGTGCAGCAGGACTCGCTGGCCTACTCTCCCTCTGGGGAGAAGGCCCCTGAGCTTCCCTACCCCCATCGCGTTGCTGCAGCCTGCTGGGTCCCGGCACTTCACCCTCATCAGACCCTTCCCCCCCTGCTCCCCTCCAGGGAAGACGTGTTCCCAGTGTGGACATGGGATTCCTCGGGAGAGGGTGGCGCTGATGCTCCGGCTTCCTCTTCCTCCTCGCCTGCGGCTTCGCTCCCACGGACAGCTTGAGGGCCCGTCTCCTCAGCTGGTGAATCACCATCTGAAAGCAGGGAGGTACAAGAGTGGCTTTAGCGTCAGGACAGGGGGGCAGTAAGGGAGGAAGGAGTGCAGCGATTTAGTAAGTTGGATTAAAAGTGTCAAAGGCTGGTGTTGTGAGGGACAAGTGGAATGAGAGAGGAGAGAAAGCTGATGACCTTACCATTGCTGTCCCGAACGGGGTCGACCTCTCCAGGGGTCACGGGACTGATCACCTGGCTTGCCACAATCCTGTGGACGCACGCCTCAAGATTGCTGAGGGGTTGCAGCTGAGGCCGCCATCCATCCGTCCGTTGCTGCTGTCTCCTGTTATGAGATAGCTTGGCCGGCAAGAAAAAGGACGGCGTCTGAGTAAATATACAGCCATGGTCTTACCTGATGTGCCTCCCATAGTTGAATAGCCCTTACTCTATGCAGCCATGCTCTTGCCTGATGTGCCTCCCATAGTTGAATTGCCCTTGCTGTATGCAAGGTGTGGAATGTGCATGTGTGTTTTATGAGAGGGCCATAGGTGTTGGATGAGTGTTGGGCATTGGGGTTTTAAGACCCTCTGGCCATAGAGTGAGGTTGAAATGGAGGGATGGAGAGGTATTGACCTGAGTGAGGTCGTTGACCTTTTTGTGACATTGAGTATGGGTCCTGGGCACCATGCTCCTGGAGGAGACGTGCTGAGCCACCTCCCTCCACACTCTTCTGTAGTCGCGCGGCAAAGGCCTCCTGCCACTCTCAGGGTAGAGTATAGATCTTCTGCGCTCCACCGCGCCAACCAGAGCCTCCAAGGCCCGCTCGTTGAAGCACTGAGCTTGTTCTCTCACCCTTTCCATAGTCTTTGGCTGGAAAATGTAGTCACAGGTCTCTCCAGGCCGAGATTCAAGGCTCCAATGAGCAGGGTGTGGCTGGAGAGCAAGATCGACCCTCCCCTTTAAGAACTGTCCGGTGCCAGTGTGTCTGTGTTCCATCGCTAACTGACATCACCTGTGCTTCACCCGCGCTCTGAGTTAGCACCTCGCTCCTCGGCCTTTGCGCCTTAAGAGAGGTGTGCAGCGCCTGATTTAGCGCTCCAATCACCTCCAGGGGCGATAAAAGCCAAGTTTGCAGTCGGAGGCGGTAATTAGTGCCAGGCGCTAAACTTTGTGCCCGACTGATAACTGCGCCCCTAACGGGGCGATACCGAATTTCTCCCCCTTTATTTTCACCACTTTGTGGTCTTAGACAAATTTGTGTGCACCTTTGGAAGTGTCTTAGTGAGTTGGAGTGAATGGTGAGACATAATGGTACCTCCAGCAATGGTGGTCAGTGTGAAAGGGATGGCTTGGTCATTGTGGGGATGCTTTATGGTGTTGCTGTGGGGTGGTGCCAACCTGGCACATAATGTGGCAGCCATATGGGTGTAATGCGTGAAGTTAAGTAAATCTGGCCATGATGAGCCCAGGCAGCAATGTGCTCGGGGGCTGGTGAGATCTGGACCACAGGTACCTCCTCCTCGTCTTCTTCCAGATGATGCTCCTCCTCCTCCTCTGAAGAGGCTGTGCGTTCAGTGCCTTGCTCCTCATGCAACACTAATCCTCGCTGCTACGCTGTGTTGTGCAGCGCGCAGCAGACCACGACGATTCTGGAGACCCTGGCTGGTGCATACTGAAGGGCTCCTCCAGATCTGTCAAGGCATCTGAAGCGCATTTTCAGCATGCCTATTGTCTGCTCTATGACACATCTGGTGGAAATGTGGCTTTCACTATATCTCTCCTGGGTCTCTGTACTTGGCCTCCTCAATGGTGTCATGAGCCCCATCTTCAGTGGATAGTCCTTGTCTCCAAGCAGCCGGCCGGAAAGTCCGTTTGGAGGAATGAAGAGCTGAGGGAGGGTGGACTGGTGCAGCACGAAAGAGTCATGGCAGCTGCCAGGAAATTTGGCGCACACATGCATGATGATCTTCCTCTGGTTGGAGACCAGCTGCACAATGAGGGAATGGAAGCCCTTGCGGTTGACAAAGAGTCTGGGTTATGATGGGGTGCCTTGATAGCCACATGTGAGCAGTCGATGATGCCCTGCACCCATGGGAAGCCAGCCAGAGCGGCAAAGCTGAGCGCCCGCTCAGTAACACTGGCTTCATCAGTGGCAAAGTTGATATAATTGGCGGACTTGTCAAACATGGCATCAGTGACCTGTGTGAGGTATCTGTGGGCGGCTGAGTGCGAGATGCCACAAATGTCTGCTGCAGATCCCTGGAAGGAGCCTGAGGTGAAGAAGTTGAGGGTGGTGGTGACTTTGACAGCCACTGGTAAGGCGTGTCCACCCGCTCCTCTGGGCTGTAGGTCTTGCTCCAGCAATGTGCAAATGTCTGCGACGACCTGGCGCGATAGCCTAAGCCTCCTTTGGCACTGCTGCTCAGTCATGTTGAGGAAGCTCATCCTCTGCCTGTATACCCTGTGTTGGGGGCATCGCCTCTGACGTGGGGCAGCCCTGCGCTGAGGCCCTCTGTCCTGTGCAGCATCAGGTGGTTGAGGAGAAGGTTGGTGGTGTTGTTGTTGGTGCTGCTGGTGTGCCTGGTGCTGCTGGTGTTGGGGCTGATCGTGATCCAATTCTGAGGACCAAGGTGAGACAGTATAAACGGCACCCATGCTGATGGAATAGATGGCTGGTCAAGTAGAGATGACAGAAGCAATCTATCAATGGTGTGATAGGTTGTACCAATGAGGTGACACTGGATTGAACTTTGCTGGAAACACTTACAGCCTGTAGAAAGCTAAATCTGTGCTGGCAATACAGTCAGCAACAGCTTCTGCCTGAGGAACGTGATCAGCTGTGAGGTGGGAGTTTTTATTGTACTTTCCATGCTGTGCACTAATCAGCTAGATCAATGGCCACTCAACTTCTGCCTCAGGTTGACAGACGTAATTCCTGAGCTGCGTGATTCCCGTGGTCTGCCAAGGAAATTTGAAAGGTAGGTTTAAAAAGACTCTTACGTGTCTGACAACTACCTGATAATGATTTAAATTAGCTCGCTCGCCTTTGCCGTTCGGGTCACTGCTGCGCTGGCAAACATGCCCGAGGGAAAGGTGCGGGTGGGCGGGATGATGGCGGGTTTCTGACCCACTCCAAAATATTGCAAATTTCCCACCTGACCCACCTCCGATCGCGCCCACACGGACCCCAGATAATTCCGGCCCATGCCAATCAACATTTAAGATTAAATTAGACAGGTGGTTGAAGGACATGGGAACAGGCGGGCTCTTGGGATTAGGGTCACTGCTCGTGTGGAGGATAAACAGCAACATGGGCCGAACAACCTGTTTCCGTGATGTAATTGCCATCTAGTCCGCCTGCCCAATCCATGGCATCATCTAGTAATATTCTTCTTCACCTTCCTCCTGATCTATTACCACCAACTCTTCGGATGGTAGCAACCCCAATAATCCAAGTAGCTCCCCAATAACTTGCCCAGAGTCCGTCAGTTTGTGTCATTCTGAGCAGCCTCATCGCTTCTCCCTTTCCTTGTGCTGTCTTCATTAGTCATTGCAAATATCTTTAAAATATTCATTCCACATTACTTTTTAATGTAAATCTGGACATTAAATATTCAACAATTCCTGCCAGTGTAGTTTTAGTGATCAATTAATATAAACAGCTTGCCTTCAGCACAGGTTCTTTAAGTGTATCTCTTTTACATATGTATCTTTTTAACTCAACAGAACCAGATCTTTAAGTGTCGAGATATGCACAGCCTGCTCCCTAATCTGTGCCAATGATGTACCTCAACCATCTCCTAAGAGGACCCCTGGAGTGACACATCCCAACTTGCCTGCTGGTTTTTCCCTTGCTGCCTGACCCCAATTTGGCTCCTCATTTGAATGGCATGAATCAGGAACTTGGCACAAGGGGTAATCATTGGCACAGGCTTGGAAGTCTGGCACTCGGGTGTCAGCCGTGACTCAGTTTGTAGCCTCACCTCTGAGTCGGAGGGTTGTGGGTTCAACAACAACAACAACAACAACAACGTGTATTTATATGGCGCCTTTGACGGAGTAAAAAGTCCCAAGGTGCTTCACAGGAGCGTTATCAAACAAAATTTGACTCTGAGCCACATTAGAAGATATTAGGGCAGATGACCAAAAGCTTGGTCAAAGATATAGGCGGAAAAATTTGGTTGCTTTGCGCCTCCCGTTATCGCCCTAAGAGGGCGCTAACGGGGCAGAAAGCAACTGGCGCCCAGGCGCGGCGCCACCACGCCTCCCGCGAAATTCAGCGGGAGGTTAGCGGAGGCGGTAACCATTAGCGCCCCGCGGCCCTGCGCCGCCGGCGATGACGTCATCGCCGTGCGCAGCGCCCCGGCCGCGATCTTCAGGAGTGCCCCCTGACTTACCGCCGGACGCTATGTCTGACGGGGTCAGGGGGGCCTACCTGCGGCCGGGGAGGCGCTAATTAAAGGCGAGGTGCCGGGCGGCCATTTTTTTTGCTGGCCGCCTGCCAGCACCTGCCTCCGCTGCCGTCCCCGGCCTCCTGTCCCGCCCCCCCCGCGGAGTGCCGGCTGCGCTCCATGAGCCCGGCACTTCTCTCGAGTGCCGGGTTCTTTTGCCGGCACTCCGATCCTCGGTGGCCCAGCTGGGCCCCGGGTCGCGCTGCGCAAGGCGCCTCCCCTTTAAGAAGGGGAGGGAGGCCTGCAATACCACGGCGCGACAGCGATATTCAGTCGCAACGCCCCAAGAGGGAGGCGGGGCGCTTCCAGTAGCGCCCTGCTTCCCTCTTGAGGCGCTACCGATGAATTTTGGCCGCGGGGGTGCTAATTTTTCCGGGGCGCTAAAAGTAGCGCCCTGGCGAAGTTAGTGCCCCAAAGGGGGCGCAACTCAATTTCTCCCCCATAGGTTTTAAGGAGCATCTTAAAGGAGGAGAGAGAGGTAGAGAGGCGGAGAGGTTTAGGGAGGGAACTCCAGAGCTTAGGGCTCAGGCAGCTGATGGCATGGCCGCCAAACGTGGAACGATTAAAATCGAGAATGTGCAAGAGGCCAGAATTGGAGGAGCGCAGAGAACTTGGAGGGTTGTGGGGCTGGAGGAGGTTACAGAAATAGGGAGGGGCGAGGCCATGGAGGGATTTGAAAACAAGGATGAGAAGTTGAGGCGAATAGCATAGATGCATTTAAGCAGAAGCTAGATAAGTACATGAAGGAGAAAGGAGTAGAAGTATATGCAGATAGAATGACATGAAGTCGGGTGGGAGGAGGCTTGTGTGGAGCATAAACACCAGTATAGACTGACATGAATCTTGTCATTCATGTGGAAATGACTTATGAAATAATACTGGGCGGCCTGCTGGTGGCGCTGTCCAGGGAGAGTATAAATACTCGGGCATGGGCCCAGCTTGCTCAGGACATTCTTTAACAGGAACTAGATAAGGACACAACTAGACCTCCATGTTGTAAACCAGTTGATTAAAGCTTTGTTTAACGCTCAGACCAAGTGCCTAGTAGTTTTCTTACATCAATTTAATCAACTGGACGTGCTCCACGCGCTGAGTGGTTTTGGGAACAGACGGCTACGACTCAAACTGTAGAAGGGACTCAGATGTAGTAATCAATCCATCATGGAGAAACTACTCCGACCCGCCCGTCTTGACCTGGACCCGAATTCACCTACAGCTGCTAAGGTATGGAAACACTGGTATCGTACCTTCAGCAACTTCCTCAGGGCGTGTGGTGAGAATGTTTCTGATAATTTAGAGATACTTGCCAATTATGTATCCCCTCATGTGTTTGACTATATCGACTGTAGAATTCGCAAATTATCGCGATTTCAAAATAATGAGAAAGAGACATACAGTTTCGTAAAAACAGCTTTATTTCAGCAAAATGCTGTCATGTTTCAAAACGGACACAAACAGCCTGTAAAATGGCCGCCGCGCCTCGTGGCAGAAGGTTCCAGATTTTTCAGTAGGCAGACAAGATGGCGTTTCAATAAACATTTCAGCAAGATCGGACAGTACTCAGCATATTGATATAAAACAAGATGCGATCGTTTTGCATTTTTAACACCTAAGCAAGAAATATAAGTGCTGGAATCGGTTTTCCATGCACAAACGAGGGCTATTGTACTGAACAATCAAGGGCCCATCCAAAGACATTGATACGCAAATTCCCCGCGGCTCTACGATGAGAGAGCCGTTCGCGGGTACTCACAGCAAGAATTCGGAGGCCCCCAAAACCCCTCCAGGGAGACTCCTAGCTGGTTCCACAATGGGAGAAATATTAACGGGTACTTAGACAGTTACAAGTATCACCGAAACCCATTAACGACAAGAACCACCCCATACAAGAAGTTTGAGCGCCAAAACATGACAAAAGATGAACATTAAGATTGGGCGGGAGATAATGAATTACAGTACTATAACTGTAGTGAACAAACGTCCATCTTTCTCTTGACTCTCTTATCCTCTGGACTCCTGGCTCTTGACTCTTATTCCTCTTATTCCCTGACAACTTTTGACTTGTGCTCTTGCTGCCCACCGAACTCTTGGTCCGCTGATCTTCCGGGAGTCAACCTCGTGGCTTGCCGCGAAGATCTGTGAAGAGCTGGGCTGCGAAGGCCGGTAAGCGGGTGCACCATCCCGAGGGTCGGTAAATGGTGTAGGGACCCGAAGGCCCGACGAAACGAAACAAGACAAGAAGAAGAAGAAGACGACTACACGTGCCGCCGCGGTCAGTAAACCCCGACCGCGCCCGAACTATAAAGACCATTTACAGGTTACCACACGAATTCTACCGCCAACCGGTGTCGGGCACAGGAAGACTCTTCGTTGAGTTTTATCAGGAATCCGAGGTCAACACAGATCTTCATGGCAGCAGACGGTCCAGCCTGCTAGCTGGAGCAGAGCGAGTAAACAAGTGGGGTACAGAGACCCCTGATTAACACGTGAATAGTCAGTTGCTGTGGCGAAAACATCCAAGCACCGTTTTAGAATTCTCCGAGTTATCACGAGTGGTGAGCATGGTTCTCGATCCTACAGATCTAGATTAGGACAGGTATTGATAGGGGAGGGTTTTGTTTTAAGGATAATTATAATGTGTGTCCCCTTTTACGATGTGTCGTGCACTCCTCGTTTCCCTAAACCTAGTTTCATAAATGTATGTAAGCTTGTACTGTCATTAATCTGTGCTTATGACATGTATTTCGTAATCTTGAACAATATGCAATAAAGATTTTCCATTTCGTACTATTCAACTGGGTCTACCTGAGTTTTCTCTGCATTACTGCTCTCGCACCTAAGTCCAGTGTCAGAACCGTAAGGGCGAGTGGGTCGAACCACTCACAGGTGTCTAGTGCTACCAGGCTGGCTGGAGACCAGAACAGGCAACAAGGCCTAACCCCGCACTAGCACCCAGGCTAAGCACAGAGCCACCCGAACCCCTCAGGGCGTGTGGTGAGAATGTTTCTGATAATTTAGAGATACTTGCCAATTATGTATCCCCTCATGTGTTTAACTATATCGAAGTCTGTGTAGACTATGACTCCGCTATCCGAATACAACAGCAACTATATGTTAAGGCCCCAAACGAAATTTTTGCTCGGCATCTACTGGCCACAACTCGACAACAACCCGGGGTATCACTTGACAAATTCCTTCAAGAGCTTCGCAGGCTCAGCAAAGATTGTAACCTCAAAGCTGTCTCAGCTGAGCAGTACCGGGAGGAATTAATTCGTGACTCTTTTATTAACGGAATTGCTTCTCCCCTCATACGCCAGCGTCTGTTGGAGAATAAAACCTTCGGGTTACAAGCTGCCTATGACCAGGCATATTCTCTGGACTTAGCTCAAAAAAATTCAGATGCCTATCTTTTACCACATGCACGGACTGCTGCTACCACTTTTAGTGACTCCTCCGGTAAGCCTCAGGCGGAAGCCCTCACTGATGACGACCCTACCCTAGCGACATCTTGGCAATCTAAAAAGAAGTGTTTTTTTTGTGGAGGTGCATTCCACTATAGGAAATTTTGTCCTGCTCGTAATGCAACCTGCAATCATTGCAGTAAGAAAAGTCACTTTTCTAAGGTATGCCGGTCAAGAGCCTCTATTAGCGTTGCAGCTGCTATCTATAAAACTGCTCCTCCTCCCATCACAGCTGTTTTCCCCCAAAGCCTGTCCCATGCAGCCACGAGGGTTTCGGTAAATGGACACATTTTGAGTGCATTAATCGACTCATGTAGCTCTGACAGCTTCATTAGCGAGTGGTCTGTCAGTAAGTTAAAACTGCGTATTTACCCCTCGCACAGGGAAATTGCAATGGCTCTGACGACATTGATCACCAACTCTTCCGGCTTTTGTCTTGTCGACCTTATTCTCAATGGCCGCACTTATTTCTCCACCCAGCTCGGGGTGCTCAAAAACCTATGCAGTGATGTGCTCCTGGGACAGGATTTCCAGAAACAACACAAAAGACTCACTTTCGAGTTTGGAGGATCAAAGCCGGAGCTTACTATTTCCAAAGAACCGTTTTGTGCTCTTTCGGCGGCTTCGCTCAACGAGCTCTCCTTGTTTGCCAATCTTTCCCCCCGATGTAAGCCCATAGCCACTAAATCACGACGTTTCAGCCAAGATGACCTATCCTTTATCGAGGCAGAGATCTCTCGCCTTCTAGCTGACGGTATCATTGAGCCATGTTCATCTTCCTGGCGGGCTCAAGTCGTCATTGTTAAAAATTCTCTGAAGCAACACAAGAAACGTCTTTGCATCGATTACTCGCAAACTATTAATCAGTATACCGACCTGGATGCCGACCCACTACCACGCATCGATGACATGGTCAATAACCTTGCCAACTACAGGGTATTTTCAACTTTTGACTTAAAGAGCGCATACCATCAAGTACTGATAAAGGACTCTGACAAAAAGTATACGGCCTTTGAGGCCAATGGTCGGCTTTACCAGTTTTGTCATCTTCCATTTGGGGTCACCAATGGGGTGGCCGTCTTTCAACGGGCAATGGATAGCCTAGTCAAACAGGAGAACTTAATGGACACTTTTCCATATCTGGATAATATCAGCATTGCTGGTCATGACCAGAAGGAGCATGATGCCAACCTCCAGAAATTTCTTGACGTTCTCCGTCGTCGCAACTTAACCTTAAATGAGTCCAAATCTGTGAAATCAGTACCATCAGTCAACATCCTTGGCTACTGGGTGGGCAATGGTGTCATCAAACCAGATCCGGAGCGACTTCATCCGCTTCAGGAGCTCCCTCCTCCTACGAATCTCAGCTCTCTTCGTCGGGCCCTCGGCATGTTCGCCTATTATGCGAAGTGGATACCTCACTTTTCCGACAAGATCCAGCCCCTGCTTCACGCGAAGTCATTTCCGTTGGAGGTGAGGGCTATTTCAGCTTTCGACCTCCTCAAGCAACAACTGGAAAAAGCCACGCTTCATTCCATCGATGAAAATCTCCCTTTTGTGGTTGAGTGCGATGCATCGGAGGTGGCTACCTTGAATCAAGGCGGTCGACCCGTTGCATTTCTGTCCAGAACTTTGCAGGGTAGCAAGCTCCATTATCCTCCTGTCGAGAAGGAGGCTACGGCTATCATCGTAGCAGTACGTAAATCAAGTCATTTTCTCGCTCGTCGCCATTTCACGCTCATAACCGATCAGCGCTCTGTGGCCTTTATGCTGGATAACCGGAAACGCACTAAAATCAAGAATAACAAAATACAGCTCTGGAGGATGGAATTGGCCGACTTTGGCTACACCATACAGTATCGACCCGGCAAGGATAATGTGGCCCCGGATACCCTCACGTGTGCATTCTGCTCTTCCATGTCAACTTCGACTCTTGCGGATCTTCATACTGACTTATGCCATCCTGGCGTTACCCGTATGTTGCACTTTGTGCGATCTAAAAATCTCCCATTTTCTACGGAAGACGTGAAAAGAACATGCTCCACTTGTAGAATTTGCGTGGAATTAAAACCGCAATTCTTCCGTCCGTCGGATGGCTCGCTCATACACGCTACACAGCCTATGCAGCGACTCAGCATTGACTTTATAGGGCCATTGCCTTCCTCAACGCGAAACACCTACTTGCTTACTATGGTGGACGAATATTCACGCTTTCCCTTTGCTTTCCCCTGTCCCAATATGTTTACTTCCACAGTGATTAAATGCCTCAATCAGGTCTTTTCCCTTTGCAGTATGGCCAATTTCTTCCACTCTGATCGGGGTCCCTCCTTCATGTCAAGCGAACTCAAAAGTTATCTTTCCCAACGGGGAATTGCCACAAGTAAAACGACACCGTATCATCCTATTGGAAACGGATAGGTTGAGAGATATAACGCTATCGTTTGGAATGCTGTTCGTCTCACACTGAGGTCACACAACCTATCAAACCAGCAGTGGGAAACTGTGCTCCCTGACGCGTTGCATTCCATCAGGTCTCTTCCTTCTACATCCACCAATGCTACTCCTCACGAACGATTCTTTGGGTTCCAGCGTCGCTCCACTCATGGGACATCTTTACCATCATGGTTGGCAGCTCCTGGCCCCGTGCTGCTCCGAAGATTCGTCCGATCCTCCAAGAGTGATCCCCTCGTCAACGAAGTGGAACTGACGGATGTCAATCCCACGTACGCGTATGTGCGGTACCCTGATGGCCGGGAATCCACAGTGTCACTTCGGGATCTGGCTCCCTGCCCAATCGGTCCCACGGACCCAATCGATACTGGGATCCGTATTAACGACGCCGATACTCTGCGCTCCTCCGGGGATGACGCCCTACCCGGGACGTCAAGGGATCTGCCAACTACTCCGCCGGATCAACCCGGGATGGCCACCCGAAGCCAGGACGTCGGTCAGTCACCGACTACTGAGCAGGATGAAGCCAGCTCTGCGCCGGTGGGGACCCGCACCCGGAGCCACGATCTCCCCAGTCCCCCTCAGGTCGATCAAGGCGACATGGACTCTGCCAGCCCGCCAGTACAAACCAAGTGACCCAGGGACCAAAACACGTTCCGAGGAGACATGCCTTCCGGCCTCCAACGGAGATCCAAATGACTGCGTCTATTCTTAGTCCAATCTTTCAGGCGGGAAGAATGACATGAATCTTGTCATTCATATGGAAATGACTTATGAAATAATACTGGACGGCCTGCTGGTGGCGCTGTCCAGGGAGAGTATAAATACTCGGGCATGGGCCCAGCTTGTTCAGGACATTCTTTAACAGGAACTAGTGAAGGACACAGCTAGACCTCCATGTTGAAAAACAGTTGATTAAAGCTTTGTTTAATACTCAGACCAAGTGCCTAGTAGTTTTCTTACGTCAATGACCAGTTGGACTGAATGGTCTCTTTCTGTGCTGTAAATTCTATGTAATTATAGAATCATAGAATGGTTACAGCACAGAAGGAGGCCATTCAGCCTGTCAAGCCCGTGCCGGCTCTCTGCAAGAGCACTTCAGCTAGTCTCACTCCCCCGCCCTGCAAATTTTTTTCCTTCAGGTACTTATCCAATTCCTTTTCGAAAGCCATGATTGAATCTGCCTCCACCACCCTTTCAGGCAGTGCATTCCAGATCATAACCACTCGCTGCGTTAAAAAGTTTTTCCTCATGTCGCCTTTGGACCTTCTGCCAATCACCTTAAATCTGTGTCCTCTGGTTCTTGACCTTTCCGCCAATGGGAACAGTTTCCCTCTATCTACTCTGTCTAGACCCCTCATGATCTTGAACACCTCTATCAAATCTCCTCTCAAACTTCTCTGCTCTAAGGAGAACAACCCCAGTTTCTTCAGTCTATCCATATAACTGAAGTCCCTCATCCTTGGAACCATTCTTGTAAATCTTTTCTGCACCCTCTCTAAGGCCTTCACATCCTTCCTAAAGTGTGGTGCCCAGAATTGGACACAATACTCCAGTTGAGGCCGAACCAGTGTTTTATACATGTTCATCATAATTTCCACACTTTTGTACTCTATGCCTCTATTTATGAAGCCCAGGATCCCGTATGCTTTTTTAACTGCTTTCTCAACCTGCTCTGTCACCTGCCTCCTTCAACGATTTGTGCACATATCCCCCCAGGTCTCTCTGTTCATGCACCCCCTTTAGAATTGTACCCTTTAGTTTATATTGCCTCTCCTCGTTCTTCCTACCGAAATGTATCACTTCGCACTTTTCTGTGTTAAATTTCATCTGCCACGAATCCGCCCATTTCACCAGCCTGTCTGTCTTCTTGAAGTCTGTCACTATCCTCCTCACTGTTCACTGTACTTCCAAGTTTTGTGTCATCTGCAGATTTTGAAATCATGCCCTGTACACCCACGTCCAAATCATTAATATATATCAAGAAAAGCAGTGGTCCTAGTACCGACCCCTGGGGAACACCACTGTATACCTTCCTCCAGTCCAAAAAACAACTATTCACCACTACTCTCTGTTTCCTATCACTTAGCCAATTTTGTATCCATGTCGCCACTGTCCCTTTTATTCCATGGGCTTCAACTTTGCTGGCAACCCTATTATGTGGCACTTTATCAAACGCCTTTTGGAAGTCCATGTACAGCACATCAACTGCATTGTCCTCATCAACTCTCTCTGTTACCTCATCAAAAAACTCAATCAAGTTAGTTAAACATGATTTGCCTTTAACAAATCCGTGCTGGCTTTCCTTAATTAATCCATACTTGTCTAAGTGACTCTTAATTTTGTCCCGGATTATCATTTCTAAAAGGTTCCCCACTACCGAGGTTAAACTGACTGGCCTTTGGTTGCTGGGTTTATCCTTACACCCTTTTTTGAACAAGGGCATAACATTTGCAATTCTCCAGTCCTCTGGCACCAGCCCCGTATCCAAGGAGGATTGGAAGATTATGGCCAGTACCTCCGCAATTTCCACCTTTTACTTCCCTCAGCATCCTAGGATGCATCCCATCCGGTCCTGGTGACTTATCTACTTTAAGTACAGCCAGCCTTTCTAGTATCTCCTCCTTATAAATTTTTGTCTCATCCAGTATCTCAACTACCTTCTCTTTCACTATGACTTTGGCAGCATCTTCTTCCTTGGTAAAGACAGATACAAAGTACTCATTTAGTACCTCAGCCTGCCCTCTAAACCATGCGTAGGTCTCCATTTTGGTCCCTAATCAGCCCCACCCCTCCTCTTACTACCTGTTTACTATTTATATGCCTATAGAAGACTTTCGGACTCCCTTTTATGTTAGCTGCCAATCTATTCTCATACTCTCTCTTTGCCCCTCTTATTTCCTTTCTATATTCAGCCTCGTTCTCACTTGTATTCTCAACCTGACACCTGTCATACGCCCCATTTTTCTGCTTCATCTTACTCTCTATCTCTTTCGTCATCCAGGGAGCTCTGGTTTTGGTTGCCATGCCTTTCCCCCTTGTGGGAATGTACCTTGACTGTACCCGAACCATCTCCTTTTTAAAGGCAGCCCATTGTTCGATTACAGTTTTGCCTGCCAATCTTTGATTCCAATTTACCCGGGCCAGATCCATTCTCAACCCACAGAAATTAAGTATTTTTACTCTAGATTGCTCCCTGTCATTTTCTATAGTTAGTCTAAACCTTATGATACTGTGTTCACTGTTCCTTAAATGTTCCCCTACTGACACTTGTTCTACTTGACCCACCTCATTCCCCAGAACCAAATCCAGCAATGCCTCCTTCCTCATTGGGCTGGAAACGTACTGATCAAGAAAGTTCTCCTGAACACACTTCAGAAATTCTTCCCCCTCTCTGCCCTTTACACTATTACTATCCCAGTCTATATTAGGATAATTGAAGTCCCCCATTATCACTATTCTATAGTTCTAGCACCTCTCTGTAATTTCCCTGCAAATTTGCTCCTCTATATCCTTCCCACTAGTTGGTGGCCTATAGAATACACCTAGTAGTGTAATGGCACCTCTATTGTTTCTCAACTCTAACCAAATAGATTCTGTCCTTGACCCCTCTACAACATCCTCTCTCTCCAGCACTGTAACATTCTCCTTAATCAATGCTGCCACCCCACCTCCTTTCTTTCCTTCCCTATCTTTCCTGAACACCTGATATCCAGGAATATTTAGTACCCAATCCTGCCCCTTTTTGAGCCAGGTCTCCATTATCACCACGACATCATATTCCCATGTGTCTATTTGCGCCTGCAGCTCACCAACCTTATTTACCACACTTTGTACATTCACACACATGCACTGTAAACCTATCTTAGACCTTCTTGTATTCTCTCTTAGTCTGACCCCACCTAATACCGTACTATCGCTTACCCCAGTGCTATCTATCTCTCTCAATCTTGTTCCTCCTTTCTAATGCTACATCCTGGTGCCCATCCCCCTGCCAAGTCTATGTAACATTTTTTTCACACTAACTAGATGAAGGAGTATTCTATATTAAAAGATATCCTCTATATTTCTAATCTCCTTTAAGCTGTTTAATTTGAATGATTGGATGCTTTATTGGGCTTTTTAACAGACTGCAGACAATAAATTAAGTTGTGAAAAAAGCACGGTGCTCGTGCAGTGAATATGAATGATTACCCTGCAATCACTGTCCAAAAAGCATTAACATCCACGGGAGGAAGAATTCTACACGAATGACTAATCTTTGAATGGTTTTAATTATGGCATACAGCTCCTTTACTCAAGGTCCTGTAGATGGTCTGGAAACACACTGAGTGCAGCTCAGACAGTCTCCATTCCAATACCCAGTGAGCCAAGTGTGCAACACAAAGTGATCTCACCACAGTCAAAAGGCAAGTATTTTTAACTGTGCACCACCACAGCTCATTACCTGGCCAGGTATTCTGTACATCCTGTTCATTCGGCAGTACATGGCCTTGTTTATTCTCAATTTCTTTTTTTTAAAGTTTTCTTGGCTCCTCTCCGAAAGGTGCTGGCTCAAGTCTGCTGCCCGTATCCTGACTCGCACCAAGTCCCGTTCGCCCGTCACCCCTGTGCTCGCTGACCTACATTGGCTCCCAGTACGGCAATGCCTCGATTTTAAAATTCTCATCCTTGTTTTCAAATCCCTCCATGGCTTCGTCCTTCCCAATCTCTGTAACCTCTCCAGCATTCCCTTCGACATCTCTGCGCTCCTCCAATTCTGGCCTCTTGCGCATACCCGATTTCCTTTGCTCCAGTATTGGCGGGCCTTCAGCTGCCTAGGCCCTAAGCTCTGGAATTCCTTCCCTAAAGCTCTCCACCTCACTCTCCTCCTTTTAAGACGCTCCTTAAAACCTACCTCTTAGACCAAGCTTTTGGTACCTGTCCTAATAACTTCTTATGAGGTTCGGTGTCAAATTTTTGTTTCATAATTGCTCCTGTGAAGCATCTCGGGACATTTTGCTACATTAAAGGTGCTATATAAATACAAGTTGTTGTTGTTGTTGTCTAGTTCCATGGACACAGACTTTTCCTGGTGGTTCCTCACCCTGAATGAAAGGAAAAACCTTCATGTATATATCACACGTCTCAGAAACGATTAAAAGCACTTCGTGTACAGGGCAATACGTTGAAATGCAATGCAACTGTTCTGTGGGTAAATGTAGCAGACATTTTGCTGCACAGGAAGATCCCACAAACAGCAATGAGATGAGTGACCAGTTACTCTGTTTTTGGTGATGTCGGTTGAGGGAAGTATGTTGGCTGGGACACTGGGAGAATTCCCTGTTCTTCAAACATCTTTAATATTCACCGGAACAGGTAGACGTGACCCCGGATCAATCACTCCTCTTGAAGGATGACACCTCAGCCGGTGCAGCACTCCCTGAGCGCTCCCTGAGCGCTCCTTCAGCACTCCCTCAGCGCTCCCTCGGCGCACCCTCGGCGCACCCTTGGCGCTCCCTCGGCGCTCCCTCGGCGCTCCCTCGGCGATCCCTCAGCTCTCCCTCAGCGCTGCCTCAGCGCTCCCTCAGCTCTCCCTCAGCGCTCCCTCAGCGCTCCCTCAGCGATCCCTCAGCTCTCCCTCAGCGCTCCCTCAGCGCTCCCTCAGCGCTCCCTCAGTGCTGCACTGCGATAACAGGCTAGAACATTATCTCAAGTTCTGAAAGTGCTCCATTCATCATGTACAGGAATCCCGCCCCAACCGCGGTTTTGCCAGACGCGGATTTCATGTATACACGGTTTCCTCTCTGCAACAATTTTTGCCAACCGCGGCAGTGAATTTTGTGTAGACGCGGTTTTTAATTTTCAAGTTTCACGGGTCGCGCTTCCCAACACGAGACTCCATTCATCCGCGCCGCTCTTAACATAGACATAGAACAGTACAGCACAGTACAGGCCCTTCGGCACTCGATGTTGTGCCGAGCATTGTCCGAAACCAAGATCAAGCTATCCCACTCCCTATCATTCTGGTGTGCTCCATGTGCTTATCCAATAACCGCTTGAAAGTTCCTAAAGTGTCCGACTCCACTATCACAGCAGGCAGTCCATTCCACACCCCAACCACTCTCTGAGTAAAGAATCTACCTCGGACATCCCTTCTATATCTCCCCCCATGCACCTTATAGTTATGCCCCCTTGTAACAGCTACCTCCACCCGAGGAAATAGTCTCTGAACATCCACTCTATCTATCCCCCTCATCATCTTATAAACCTCTATTAAGTCGCCTCTCATCCTCCTCCGCTCTAAAGAGAAAAGTCCTAACTCCCTCAATCTTTCCTCATAAGACCTCCCCCCCAAACCAGGCAGCATCCTGGTAAATCTCCTTTGCACTCTTTCCAATGCTTCCACGTCCTTCCTATAGTGAGGTGACCAGAACTGCACACAATATTCCAAATGTGGTCTCACCAAGGTCCTGTACAGTTGTAGCATAACCTCATGGTTCTTAAACTCAAACCCCTTGTTAATAAACGCTAACACACTATAGGCCTTCTTTACTGCTCTATCCACTTGAGTGGCAACCTTCAGAGATCTGTGGATATGAACCCCCAGATCCCTCTGTTCCTCCACGTTCCTCAGAACCCTGCCGTTGACCCTGTAATCGTTATTCAAATTTGCCCTACCAAAATGAATCACCTCGCACTTATCAGGGTTAAATTCCATCTGCCATTTTTCGGCCCAGCTCTGCATCCTATCAATGTCTCTTTGCAGCCGACAACAGCCCTCCACCTCATCCACTACTCCACCAATCTTGGTGTCATCAGCAAATTTACTGATCCACCCTTCAGTCCCCTCCTCCAAGTCATTGATAAAAATCACAAACAGCAGAGGACCCAGCACCGACCCCTGTGGCACACCGCTGGTAACTGGTCTCCAGTCCGAAAATTTTCCATCCACCACCACCCTCTGCCTTCTATGAGATAGCCAGTTACTTATCCAACCGGCCAAATTTCCCTCTATCCCACAACTCCTTACTTTCTTCATGAGCCGACCATGGGGAACCTTATCAAACGCCTTACTAAAATCCATGTATACGACATCAACTGCTCTACCTTCATCTACACACTTAGTTACCTCCTCAAAGAATTCAATCAAATTTGTTAGGCAAGACTTACCCTTCACGAATCCGTGTTGACTATCCCTGATTAAGTTGCCTCTTTCCAAATGGTCATAAATCCTATCCCTCAGGACCTTTTCCATTATCTTACCAACCACCGAAGTAAGACTAACCGGCCTATAATTACCAGGGTCATTCCTATTTCCTTTCTTGAAGAGAGGAACAACATTCGCCACTCTCCAGTCCTCTGGCACCATCCCCGTGGACAGTGAGGACCCAAAGATCAAAGCCAAAGGCTCTGCAATCTCCTCCCTTGCCTCCCAAAGAATCCTAGGATATATCCCATCTGGCCCAGGGGACTTATCGACCCTCAGGTTCTTCAAAATTGCTAAAACATCTTCCCTCAGAACATCTACCTCCTCCAGCCTATCCACCTTTATCACACTCTCATCCTCAAAAACATGGCCCCTCTCCTCGGTGAACACTGACGAAAAGTATTCATTCATCACCTCTCCTATCTCTTCTGACTCCATGCACAAGTTCCCACTACTGTCCTTGACCGGCCCTACCCTCACCCTGGTTATTCTTTTATTTCTCACATAAGTGTAAAAAGCCTTGGGGTTTTTCTTGATCCGACCCGCCAAGGACTTCTCATGCCCCCTCCTAGCTCTCCTAAGCTCTTTTTTTAGCTCATTCCTTGCTACCTTGTACCCCTCAATCGACCCAACTGAACCTTGTTTTCTCATCCTTACATACGCTTCCTTTTTCCTCTTGACTAGACATTCAACCTCTTTTGTGAACCATGGTTCTCTCACTCGGCCATTTCCTCCCTGCCTGACAGGGACATACCTATCAAGGACACGCAGTAATTGCTCCATGAAAAAGCTCCACTTTTCGTTTGTGCCTTTCCCTGATAGTTTCTGTTCCCATCTTATGTTCCCTAATTCTTGCCTAATCGCATCATAATTACCCCTCCCCCAATTATAAACCCTGCCCTGCCGTATGGCCCTATCCCTCTCCATTGCAATAGTGAAAGTCACCGAACTGTGGTCGCTATCTCCAAAGTGCTCTCCCACATACAAATCAAACACTTGGCCCGGTTCATTACCCAGTACCAAATCCAATGTGGCCCCACCTCTTGTCGGCCTATCCACATATTGTGTCAGGAAACCCTCCTGCACACACTGTGCAAAAACTATCCCATCCGAACTGTTTGACCTATAAAGGTTCCAATCAATATTTGGAAAGTTGAAGTCACCCATGACAACTACTCTGTGACCTCCACACCTATTCATAATCTGCTTTGCAATTTCTTCCTCCACATCTCTATTACTATTTGGGGGCCTGTAGAAAACTCCTAACAACGTGACCGCTCCTTTCCTATTTCTAACTTCAGCCCATATTACCTCAGACGGCAGATCCCCCTCGAACTGCCTTTCTGCCGCTGTTAAACTATCCTTGATTAACAATGCTACTCCTCCACCTTTCTTACCACCTTCCCTACTCTTACTGAAACATCTATACCCCGGAACTTCCAACAACCATTCCTGTCCCTGTTCTAACCATGTCTCCGTAATGGCCACCACATCGTAGTCCCAAGTACCAATCCACGCTCTAAGTTCTCCTACCTTATTCCGGATGCTCCTTGCATTGAAGTAGACACACTTCAAGCCATCTTCCTGTCTGCCGGTACATTCCTGCGACCTTGATACCCTCCTCAGTACCTCCCTACACTCACCACTGGCTCCTGGACTACAGCCCTTTTTCCCATCCCCCTGACAAATTAGTTTAAACCCCCCCGAAGAGCCGTAGCAAATTTCCCTCCCAGGATATTGGTGCCCCTCTGGTTCAGGTGCAAACCGTCCTGTTTGTACAGGTCCCACCTTCCCCAGAATGTGCTCCAATTATCCACATAACTGAAACCCTCCCCCCTACACCATCCCTGCAGCCACGTGTTTATCTGCACTCTCTCCCTGTTCCTCAACTCGCTAGCACGTGGCACCGGCAACAAACCAGAAATTACAACATGGTTTGTACTGGCTCTCAGCTTCCAACCTAGCTCCCTAAATTCCTGTTTTAAATCCCCGTCCCTTCTCCTACCTATGTCGTTGGTACCGATGTGTACCACGACTTGTGATTGTTCCCCCTCCCCCTTGAGGATTCTGAAAACACGGTCCGAGACGTCACGGACCCTGGCACCCGGGAGGCAACATACCATCCGTGAGTCTCTTTTGCTGCCACAGAACCTCCTATCTGTCCCTCTGACTATTGAGTCCCCAATAACTATTGCTCTCCTGCTCTCCCCGCTTCCCTTCTGAGCCACAGGGAGCATGTTTTTTGAGCATGTTTACTACCGCGGTTGGACGACTAATGGGGGTTAACGAGTCCACCATTAGAACCATAAAAAAAAGTGAAGTGTCGATCAGGGCTAGTATTGCGGGTGGCTCTTCGAAATCTCTCGGACCCCTTTATGGAGATTGACCCATTCTTGGAGCGTAGTTTAAAATTCAAGCGAGGTTTGGAGGATTTAATGAGACCAGACAAGCAGGTCCAGAAAGATATTCAGGAAAAAAATGAGTCAACCATCCTTCGCAGAATTCTTTAGGAAACCGCCCAGTTGATGACCCAGTTGTATCAACCAGCCACGATGTCGCTTCTCCGCATTCACCCCCCTCGATTGATGATCTTTTTATTGTGTTATTTAAAATAAAGCAACTTACTTAGGCTCTGACGAGTCCACGTTCCCCCAACCCCATTTTTCCGATAAGGTCTTATATTTGCCAAACGCAGTTTTACCAACCACGGGGGTTTTCAGGGACGTATTCCCCGCGGTTGGGGAGGGATTCCTGTATAAACCTAAGGCAGTGAGTAGCAGCAGCTGTTATGGTGGGGGCATCCTCCGTCCATACACACAAATCTTCCAGGAGGAGTCACTGGGTAGTGATCAGGAGCAGGAGCCCTGGCTGATCTCTGCCTTTACCTAGCTGAGGGGGGTCGGAGGCCAATTGCTGCACCCCTACTGTCACTCTGGCTGATGCTTGCTGATCAGAACAGACTAGGGACGGAGCCTGGGGATTTTCCCGCTCTGTGTGGTTCATCAGTACTGTGTTTACACCCTCGTGCATTAAGTGACGCAAAAAAAAATAGGTGTCTAAATAAATCAAGCCTTGTGTGAATGGAGATAGAGGAGCGAGGGGAAGATATGTCTACTGTGCCAGGGGGATGATATTTGAAGCTTCGACAAGGGCACTGAATTTTAGTGATTGTCGGATTCAATTAAAGCAGAGCGCAGAACAGGATTCTAGTGCTCACTGACCTTTCTGGATGAATAGCAGCATAGTGTCAGCCTTGCTTCTTAAATCTGAAGGTTTTGGGTTCAAGTCCTACTCCATTAATAGAGCACAAAATCTAGTCTGACACTGCAGTGCTGCACTATTGGAGGTGCTGTCTTTCAGATGAGAGGTTAAATGTAAGGCCCCATCTGCCCTCTCAGGTGGACTTAAAAGGCACTATTGCAAAGCTAGCGCCTCAGAGGTCTCCCTGGTGTTCTGGCCAATGTTTTACCCCCAACCTCAACAGATTATCTGGTCATTATCGCTTTGCTATTTGTGGCACCTTGCTGTGTGCAAATTGACTGCTGCGTTTCCTACATTCCTACAGTGGCTGCACTTCAAAAAATCTATTTCATTGGCTGTAAACCATCTGAGGCTGTGAAAGGCGCTATATAAATGCAAGGCTTTCGTTACCTAGCGTGTCAGCTGTGGCTCAGTGGGTAGCACACTTGCCTCTGAGTCAGAAGGTTGTGGGTTCAAGTCCCACTCCAGGGACATGAGCACATAAATCTAGGCTGACACTCCAGTGCAGTGCTGAGGGAGTGCTGCACTGTCGGAGGTGCCGTCTTTTGGATGAGATGCTAAGCCGAGGCCCCGTCCGCTCTCTCAGGTGGATGTAAAAGATCCCATGGCACTGTTTCGAAGAAGAGCAGGGGAGTTATCCCCGGTGTTCTGGCCAATATTTATTCCTCAATCATCATCACTAAAACAGATTATCTGATCGTTATCACATTGCTGTTTGAGGGGAGCTTGCTGAGCGCAAATTGGCTGCCACGTTTCCCACATTACAACAGTGACTACACTCCAAAAAGTACTTCATTGGCTGTAAAGCGCTTTGAGACGTCCGGTGGTCATGAAAAGCGCCGATGTGGAGTATTTTAAACCAACACTCGACACAAGGGTTTCAGATCGATCGTCAAGTTGTCTTTATTACACCGGTGGGGAGACAATCTGCTCTGTCTCAGCCAGACTTCTCCAAATTGTTACAGCAAGCACTACATTTTTATACATTCAAATAAGCATGGCGGCCTCATGCACAATTCATTCCCGCAACCTGATTGGATCTTGGCCCGCATGTACCTTCACGGATTGGGTTACATGTCCTAAGGTAAATATGTGTAAGCTGCATACTCAATTATTAGCCCAAGCTGCTGAACGCTGATTAAAAAATAACTTGGAAGCATTGTGACCCAGATAACAAATATATAAGGGCAGCTGAAGTGCTAGACATCATGGGGTAAAAATTGAGTCGCGCCCCATTTGGGGCGCTAACCTCGCCGGGGCGCGACTTTTAGCGCCCCGAAAAAATTAGCGGCCCCGCGCCGGAACTTCAGTGGTTGCGTCCCAAGAGGGAAGCGGGGCGCCACTGGAAGCACCCCGCATCCCTCTTGGGGCGCTGTGAGGGAATATCCTGGCGCTACGTGGCGCTGCGGTATTGCAGGCCTTCCTCCCCTTCCTAAAGGGGAGGGACCCTGCGCAGCGCGAACCGGGGCCCAGCTGGGCCCCCAGGGATCGGGAGTGCCGGCAAAAGAGCCCGGCACTCAAGAGAAGTGCCGGGCTCTTGGATCGCAGCCGGCACTTCACGGTGGGGGGGCTTCACGGGGGCCGGGGACAGCAACGGGGGCAGGTGCTGGCAGGCGGCCAGCAACAAAAATGGCCGCCTGCCACCTCCCCTTTAAATATCGCCGCCCCGGCCGCATGTACGCCTCCCTGAACCCGTCGGACATAGCGTCTGGCGGTAAATCAGGGGGCGCGACTGAAGATCGCGGCTGGAGCGCGAGCGGGGTGCTGCGCACGGCGATGACGTCATCGCCGGCGGCGCAGCGCCACAGGGCGCTACCGGCTGGTGCCGCCGCTAACCTCCCGCTGAATTTTTCGGGAGGCGTGGGCGGCGCTGCGCCCGGGCGTTAGCTGCTTTACGCCCCATTAGCGCCCTCTTAAGGCGCTAACGGGAGGCGCAAGCAGCTGAATTTTCCCCCCCAAGTCTCAACTGAGTTGTTTTTAGTCTCAAAGGTCGGTTATCTTGACCACACCTTTTGGATGTGATCTTTTTTGTCAGCAACTGCCTCTCTTACACCATTCTGTGAGCTGCCAGCGATGTTATTTTAACTCTTTCCCCACTTCAAACCCCTCTTTTGGTACTTGGCCCCTGCCCAAGTTAAACCACATGTATAAGCATCGCTGTGCCTCCTGCCCCATGCGGTGATCAGTCGCTGGTTTGGGAGGCCCTGCATACCCATCATGTTTAGAGCAAACTTGTGCCTTCCAGCTCTTTCAGAATTACTTTAGCTCTTTGTGGTCCTTTTCTTTTTACAAGCGGTGCATGCTGCCATTCCCCATCCTATAGCCATGATTAACTGTACTATCACTAATACATGAGAAATGATGTGGATCCATGGGTGTATGTTGACATTCATTCCCCAATCCCACAGCTTCTCATACCACGGGACTTCCTGTAGCCCTACCTCTATGTCTTTTTCTAATTCCCCGAGATTCCTTTGCAACACTATGTATTGTTTCGCCATCTTGCTTAAATCCTCTTTCATTTCTTGCAGATCCTCTTCCAGGCGGGGTATTGGGGCCCCTACTGGGTCTTCATCATTGACCAACTCTTCCCTTAGATTATCTGTCACATTTAGTTTTATCTCCTCTCTTGAATGTACATACACCAATCTGGTGTGTTCAATTGTCACAGGGATCTTTGGCGTAAAGCAGAAGTTAGGCATTGTGATTGCACACACAAGGTTACTATATTGGCACTCAGTCTCCATGGTGGCTATACAATACTCCCTTTCGCCTCTATATCCCGAGCGGGTGTGATGGTGGTCAACATGTGATAATTCCAACACACACCCCTCTGTCTTATTATAGCCGCACTCATCCTTAGGGCCTTCTCCTACCGGATGTGGGCATATCGTAAGCGTACCTTTCCCATGGCATCCATTTAGGGAGACTCCTCTCATAGTACCATTTTTCCTGATGGCATAGGTGGCAATCGGATAGTATTGGAGGTATGTCTCACCCCTCACTATGCTTATGTTTGTTACCTGGTACTGTGGGTATGGAGCAGTGTCTAGTCCCACCACTGGTATCAGGAGTACCATGCCTATCATTGATGTCACTTCTGCTTTACATTTTTGTATCACCGGATATACTCTGGTCATCCCTTTGAGGGTGCAAGCACTCAGGGGGCCTGGGTTCTGGCTCAGGCCATGGAGCTGTGTGCTGTTAATCCAGTCTGGTACCTCGCCTCGCTGTATCTGAGCCAGATTATGTTTCAACTGTCTGGTGATCCATTGGCCAAAGGCAAGTCATAAGCCTCGCCCAACCCCATCTTTTGCCTGTTCCTCATTTCTATGGTTTAGTTTGTTGATAATGCTAGCATGGTCCTCTGTAACCTTCACTCCCTCGAGTAATTTCCTTATCGTATGTTCTCCTAACTCTGATCCTTGTCGAACCAAACCAGTTTCCTTCTCTAAAATCTGTTGTATTACCCTTTGTAGTCGTTCCACGCTACTCTGGACTCCTTGTATATCTAGGGCATTAATGAATGTTGTCCCTGTGTTTATTCCCGTGAGTATGTCGGTTCCCAAGCTCCTCTTAATCCTTTGGTGGAATGCAGCATGCCCCCTGAAACTAGTGGCCCTGTCGCATCAGCAGCTTGGTTAATTACATTCTTTATCATATATGCATACAATTCTCTAGTTTTGTTAAACCTCTCACAATATCCTGGCCATTGTAACATGGTTAAGTTCATTAGTACTGGTACAATTTCGTGTCTCACGTTATCGTACAATTGTTCTCCCTCGGTAAATAATACTAATCCATTCATAGGCCCAGGTGTCATAACTGGACGTTGTAACATCATTGGTAGTGTGGTCGTAGTTGTAGCAGCAGTCGGCGGGGATGTGGGCTTAGGGGGACAAATCTCATACCATGCCACCTCCTTCCATCCATTACCCCCACATGGTTCCTTCTTGCTGGGTCTCTCGCCGTTTTGTGGTAACGGGGTCCCACCGTCAGGCGAGAGATCGATCCATTTTCTACAGTCTAGCCATCCGCATCCTTCTATGTTTCTATTGTAACTATAACTCTCTTTACCATTGTTCACATTCCCAGTCCTCTTTTTCCCACATGGGACCGGGGATGAGACTCCGAATGTGATTGTTCCATTAAAACATGGTGCTTCTTCATCATGTACTTGTCATGTAATGTGGGATGTCCCTTCGCTTATTTCGTAAACTATTAATATGCATACGATTCCCAGCAGTAATCCCACCTTCATGGTGAAGTTTCCCTGTAAATTAAGCAGAAGCCTGGTCGTCACCAGATGTTAGTTTATCTCCTGTGTTTATTCCATTGTTCCTGTTGGATTTAAGGTCAGATGGGTTATTGTTGTACCGTTTTAGTTGGGTCCAATGTTTCCATCTACCCTTTCCTCTCATATCTATACATGCGCATGTATCGCTGGTCATGATAACCTCAAATGGTCCGGTCCATCTAGGTGAGAATCCCGATCTCTCTGGCGATATTTTAACAAATACCTGCTCGCCCACCTTGGGTAGGGGCTACGAGGCCCCCTGCTTTTGTGTATTTTTATCTCTGATGTCTTGCTGTTCTTTAACTTCTTGTTTGAGCTCCTTCAATTGATTATCCAATGTTTGTACGTATTTCCTAATTTTATCTTTTACGGGTCCTAGTCCCTCGCTACCAGATACTACTCCTTCCGGCAGATGCATGGCTCGTCCAGTCATGAGTTCATATGGTGTCAGTCCGCTCACCCTGTTTGGGGTGGCTCTCAGCCTCATCAGGATACACGGGAGGACATCCACCCATCCCTGTCCGGTTTCGGCTATGGCCTTGCTTAAGGCTGTTTTCAGGGTTCTGTTCATTTGCTCTACCATGCCTGAGCTTTGCGGATGATAGGGGATATGGAACTTCTGTCTTACTCCCAGTAGCTTACAAGCGTCCTTCATTACCTTTCCCGTAAAATGTGTGCCTTGATCTGAATCTATTTGCAACGGGACCCCCCATCTCGGTATCACGTCGTATGCAAATATCCGGGCCACAGTTTGAGTACTACAGTCTCTGGTGGGGAATGCTTCCACCCACCTTGTAAACTGGTCTATGACCACTAGGCAGTATTTCTTCCCTCTGCTGTTGGGTAGGTGTCCAGTAAAGTCTATCTGGAGGTTTTCCCAGGGGCCTTTGGGTCATGGCTGGTGGGCCATTCTAACCTTTATGAGCCTACCCGGGTTGTGCTGTCCACAGATGATGCAGCGTCTGCAGTATCTTGCCACATCTTGTCCCATTCCACTCCACCACCAATCCATACTTAGCCTACCTATCATGCCATTCTGCCCCCCATGGTCTGGCTCATGGTATATTTTCAACAAATTCTCCGGGATACAGCGAGGGGCTACCACCCTGAGGTCCTTTTCCCATATTCCATCACTACCTCTGGCTGCGCCTCTCTTTGTCCACTGCTCCTGCTCCTCCATTTCGGTCTCCTCTTGGATTCTCTTAATGTTCACTTCCTCTGCTCCTATTCTACCTGCTGCTATTGGTGTCGGCATCTCTGTGTCCGCCGCTGCTCTTGCTGCCTGCTCAGCTGGCATATTTCCCTTTTGTTGCTCGCTCACTATCTTGCGGTGTGCCTTTATTTTAATCACTGCCACCTCTTCTGCTTCTACTAGGTCTCTTACTACCTCCTCATGCCGTATTTGTCCTCCTCCGGAGGTTACATATCCTCTCTTATTCCACGCTGTCATATAATCATGCACTACCCCAAACACATACCTACTGTCTGTGTATATATTTACTCGTTTTCCTTTTGCCAATTTCAGTGCTTCCATGAGAGCCACTAGTTCTGCTACTTGCGCTGAGGTTCCTCCTTCAAGCCCTCCCTTTGCGACTGTTTCTCCGTTCTCGGATACCACTGCCCAACCGGTGTGTGGCTCCCCATTTATATATCGGCGAGATCCGTCTACATAAAAGGTGTTTTCGGGATTTTCAAGGGGCAATTCTGATACCGTTCCTCTGACCTCTTCTTCGATTACTAACTGACACTCGTGCGCCTCACCCTACGATAGCATTCCCTCCGCAGGGTTGACTCTATGTTCCCTTATAATCTGGACTGATCTGTCCTTGGGTATCAATACTGCTTCCCAAGCCGCCCTCCTTCTGTCTGATACAGCCTTCATTTTGCCTGTGTTTAGCAGGTCCACCACTGTGTGTTGCGTGTGTAGTATCAGCTGTCCTGACATAGTGACGGGCTCGCATATCCGCACCGCCCATGCGGCACAGTTGAGGGCCGCCACGCATCTCACTATTCCTTTAGCCACGGGGGTTTGCTGGGTGGAGTAATATGCATTTGGCCTCATATCTCCCCGTACTCTTGGGTGACTACGGCGTTATAGAAGTTCCCGTCTATACTATAGTATATATGGAATGGTTTGACTAGATTTGGCAATCCTAGTGCGGGTGCGGACGTCAGGGCTGCTTTTAATTTTGCGTAAGCCTCGTCCTGCTCCGATTCTCATTCTATCTTGTCTGTGGCAGGTCTCCCCCCTTTAACTAATCGTTGAATCAGCTCTGCTTTCCCTGCAAAGTCTGATATAAAATTCCTGCAGTAGTTAAATAGTCTCAACATTTTCCTCACTCCCCGGACAGTCACTGGCCTTGGCATGTCTTTTATGGCTGCCTTTCATTACTGCGGGAGTGCCTTATACCCCTGGCTAATTTCGTGTCCTAGATACTTTACTTTGGACAGTCCGACCTGTGCCTTTTTGGGGTTCAATTTAAAGCCAGCTTTCTTAAGTGCCTGGAGGGTGGCTAGTAATGCTCCCATGTGTCCTTTGGCGTCCTCTGATTCAATCATTATGTCATCGACATATTGGAGTAGGGCACTCTGGTACTTTGATAGGTCTAACTCGTCTAAGGCTTGACTCAGTACGCGGTGGAATATGTTTGGACTATTGTGGAACCCCTGTGGGACCCTGGTCCATGTATACTCTCTATCCCCGACAGCAAAGGCGAATTTCCCTTGTGATTCCTCTGCCAATGGTATGGACCAGAACCCGTTCGCTATATCCAAGACTGTAAATATCTTAAAGTCTGGTTTCAGACCATTAACTATTGTAGAGGGACTTGCCACTATCGGATATTCTCGCGGAGTTACCTTATTCAATGCGGTGTAATCTATAGTTAATCTATACGATCCGTCTGATTTACCTACCGGCCAAATTGGTGAGTTTGTGGTTGCTGTGGTTTCTTTTAACACTCCTTGTTTCACTAACTCGGTTACTATCCTGGATACGGCCTCTTTGGCTGCTGGTTTTATCGGGTATTGTCTATGTTTAATATTACCGATCTTTGTCATGTAACTGGCCATATTCCTGGCTTCGAATTTATCATCAATTACGCGCTTTCGTAATACAGTCTTATTTGGTACATCGATCACCAGGTCCAGTTCACTTAGTATATCCACTCCTAAGATTGTTCCCTCTGGGTTATCACATACCCATAACTGGACCGGGAGAAAAATTCCTCCAAGTTCCAATAATTGTGTCTCGCTTTTGTTAGCGCGAGTACTCTTCCCGCCCACTCCTTGTATCAGTATTAAGGTTTTTGTTCACGGGAGGTCCAAATTGGTATAGACACTGATGCCCCATGTGTCAACCAACATATCATACTGCCGGCCCCCTGACAGTGCTGTTAGATGCGGAGATGCCGGTGTTGGACTGGGGTGGACAAAATTGAGAGGTCGCACAACACCAGGTTATAGTCCAACAGTTTTATTTGAAATCACAAGCTTTCGGAG
This sequence comes from Squalus acanthias, assembly GCA_030390025.1. Classification (NCBI taxonomy): domain Eukaryota; kingdom Metazoa; phylum Chordata; class Chondrichthyes; order Squaliformes; family Squalidae; genus Squalus; species Squalus acanthias. The sequence continues at coordinate 344,961 of JASTWF010000438.1, forward strand.
CTATCGCTCCTTCCTCAGGTGAAGTAAATTGGATACAGAATCGCCAGAGCATATATAGATGGAAAAAAAAGCATGTGTACTTTACAATTGCAGACCAATAAATTAAATCATCCTGACTATCTGCCGAGGTGTGATAAAGTTAATTAAGTCAGCCAGGAAGGTACCACATCAAAAGACATAGCAAGATACAACTGAGACAATGAGGTGTAGTCGCAGGGGTTCTAACGTGTCAAAAGCTGCCGTCTGTATGTAAAACGAAAAGCTTTTAAAAAAAATTTACTTTTTTACTGGGAAAATTTTTACTTTTTTACTGGGAATCACATCTGTGAACAAGCTAACGACGACTCGAGTCCGGATCACGTCATGTATCGTGACATAAACCCAAGATCCCGATTGAGACCGTCTTCATGAGTGCGGAACTTGGCTATCAGTTTCTGCTCGATGATTTTGCGTTGTCGTGTGTTTCTAAGGTTGCCTTGGAGAACGCTTACCCGCAGATCCGAGGCTGAATGTCCTTGACTGCTGAAGTGTTCCCCGACTGGGAGGTAACAATCCTGCCTGGCGATTGTTGCGCGGTGCTCGTTCATACGTTGTCTCAGTGTCTGCATGGTCTCGCCGATGTACCATGCCGCGGTGCATTCTTTCCTGCAACGTATGAGGTAGACAACGTTGGTCGAGTCACATGAGTATGTACCATGTACCTGGTGGGTAGTGTCCTCACGTGTGATGGTGGTATCTGTGTTGATGATCTGGCATGTCTTGCAGAGTTTGCCATGGCAGGGTTGTGTGGTGTCGTGGTCGCTGTTATCCTGAAAGCTGGGTAATTTGCTGCGAACGATGGTACTTCTGAGGTTAGGCGGCTGTTTGAAGGCAAGTAGTGGAGGCGTGGGGATGGCCTTAGCGAGGTGTTTGTCGTCATCGATGACATGTTGAAGGCTGCGAAGAACATGTCGTAGTTTCTCCGCTCCGGGGAAGTACTGGACGACGTAGGGTACCCTGTTGGTTGTGTCCCGTGTTTGCCTTCTGAGGAGGTCTATGCGATTTTTCGCTGTGGCCCGTCGGAACTGTCGATCGATGAGTCGAGCGTCATATCCCGTTCTTACGAGGGCGTTTTTCAGCGTCCGTAGGTGTCCATCGCGTTCCTCCTCGTCTGAGCAGATCCTGTGTATTCGCAGGGCTTGTCCATAGGGGATGGCTTCTTTAACATGGTTAGGGTGGAAGCTGGAGAAGTGGAGCATCGTGAGGTTGTCCGTGGGCTTGCGGTAGAGTGAAGTGCTGAGGTGTCCGTCTTTGATGGAGATTCGTGTGTCCAGGAATGAGACCGATTCTGAGGAGTAGTCCATGGTGAGTTTGATGGTGGGATGGAACTTGTTTATGTTATCGTGTAGTCTTTTCAGTGATCCTTCGCCATGGGTCCAAAGGAAGCCTTCAAGCCTTCGCAGCCTTCAACATGTCATCGATGACGACAAACACCTCGCTAAGGCCATCCCCACGCCTCCACTACTTGCCTTCAAACAGCCGCCTAACCTCAGAAGTACCATCGTTCGCAGCAAATTACCCAGCTTTCAGGATAACAGCGACCACGACACCACACAACCCTGCCATGGCAAACTCTGCAAGACATGCCAGATCATCAACACAGATACCACCATCACACGTGAGGACACTACCCACCAGGTACATGGTACATACTCATGTGACTCGGCCAACGTTGTCTACCTCATACGTTGCAGGAAAGAATGCACCGCGGCATGGTACATCGGCGAGACCATGCAGACACTGAGACAACGTATGAACGAGCACCGCGCAACAATCGCCAGGCAGGATTGTTACCTCCCAGTCGGGGAACACTTCAGCAGTCAAGGACATTCAGCCTCGGATCTGCGGGTAAGCGTTCTCCAAGGCAACCTTAGAAACACACGACAACGCAAAATCATCGAGCAGAAACTGATAGCCAAGTTCCGCACTCATGAAGACGGTCTCAATCGGGATCTTGGGTTTATGTCACGATACATGACGTGATCCGGACTCGAGTCGTCGTTAGCTTGTTCACAGATGTGATTCCCAGTAAAAAAGTAAAAATTTTCCCAGTAAAAAAGTAAATTTTTTTTAAAAGCTTTTCGTTTTACATACAGACGGCAGCTTTTGACACGTTAGAACCCCTGCGACTACACCTCATTGTCTCAGTTGTATCTTGCTATGTCTTTTGATGTGGTACCTTCCTGGCTGACTTAATTAACTTTATCACACCTCGGCAGATAGTCAGGATGATTTAATTTATTGGTCTGCAATTGTAAAGTACACATGCTTTTTTTTCCATCTATATATGCTCTGGCGATTCTGTATCCAATTTACTTCACCTGAGGAAGGAGCGATAGCTCCGAAAGCTTGTGATTTCAAATAAAACTGTTGGACTATAACCTGGTGTTGTGCGACCTCTCAATTCAGTGCTGTTAGATACAGATGAGGATCGGTGCCCGTACCGGGGGCCGATGCTACCTAGCAGGACTGTGACAGGGTTTTGATTAGTTCAATCAGTTGATTCTTATTCATATCGGCCACGTCCGTTATCTTCTTGCTACGAGCTGCCTCTTGTTGTCTTGGGCCTTTGCCTACCTTACCTCCTCTCTGGGCCCAACAGTCTCGCTGTTCGTGTCCAGGTTTATTACAGTTTCTACATCTCCTTCTTGTGTCTTTCCTAGGCAATGTGCATTCATTACGCTTGTGCCCAGGCTTATTGCAGTTAAAACAGACTTCCGTCTCTTTTGCTGCAGCTATCTGTTCCTCCAAGGCAGCCACCTTAACTTTCCGCTGGTTGTCCACCTCGGTCGCCCATCTGATCAATTCATCAAAGGTCTGCATGGTGACCAGTCCAGTTTTTAGTATGGCCTGATGGGCACCACTCAGCCCTTCCTTGTACATTTTTAAGAATGCCAAATTGTCTCGTTGTGGTGCTATTATACCCGAGTGGGCTACGAAGCTAGTCCACTTCCGTTCTCCATAGTCATGGGCAGACTCCCCTTTCCCCTTTAACTAATTCCCACGACTAGTCCCCAGTTTACTGGTACTACTCCCAAGACTTGTGACACAGCGGTCCTAAATGCTGTATAATCCGCATCTCGCTGCTGGTTTGCAGGGGCTACATCTTGACACCATGTCCCATCCCTGTATTGTTGAGGTAATTGACCCCACATATCTTCGCTCATTTTTGCCCTCACTAGTCCATCAACATCCCGGTTGTGGAAGTTGTGACATATTCTCATTTCTCTTAGCTTCTGCCAGAATACGGCATTACTCTGTCGGGGCTTTAGTTCTGGCAGTATTTGAAGCAACTTCAATATATCTCCTGGGGAAAAAGATACGTAAGTGGTCTTTATCTGAGCTGGTACTGCTGGGATGGCTATGGCACCTGGGGGTGCCCCTGCTGGTATAGGCACCGCGGGGGTGCCCGGAGTAAATTCCACCTCAATAGGTGCCGCTTTTACGTCGTCATATGGGGGCGGGATTTCCCCGTCATTATAGTCGGGGTCATATTCAGCCACTTTTCGGCCTAGCGCGTCCCAGTCTATCCCGTCCTCGTCTACTCCTTTCACCTCCGACGGTGTTACAGGAGCTGTTGCCATTACTGGTACTCGGGTACAATTTTGGCAGCCGTTTTTGGTCCATATTCGAGTACGTCTACTCAACTCATAATATGCACGAGCCACTAAAATGCTGGCCTTTTCTTTCTTTAATTTTGTTTCTTTGGCCCACCATTCTCTTTGTTTGGCTGGTGGGTCGTTCGGTTGACAATCGTTTTTAACCATTTTGTCAATTAATCTTTTAATTTTGTCCGCTAAATAGCGTGTCAGACACCCCACCGGTCCCCACTCGAGCTCTTCCCTTTTCCCGGCTGCTATTTTTGTTCAGGTTATTTATTGTCAGAGGTATGCTTATACTTTACACCAAAGTTAACGCACTACTTGCAACTCATACCACGCCTATTCTTTCACGCGTTTCGCCCGAACCCTGAGACCACTTGACTTATCGATTCAAACCTTTTAGTTCTTTGGTTCCAAAGGGGGCGGTGACGAGACGGTGTTGCCGTGCCCTAACTGTACCTGGTAGTTTGAAAGTACTCACGTTTTTTGGCTTGGCTTCACTCGCCCGTGCCTCTCATTCGTGTGGAATCCTGTTCGTGACACCAATTGATGTGGAGTATTTTAAACCAACACGCGACACAAGGGTTTCAGATCGATAGTCAAGTTGTCTTTATTACACCGGTGGGGAGACAATCTGCTATGTCTTAGCCAGACTTCTCCAAATTGTTGCAGCAAGCACTACATTTTTATACATTCAAATAAGCATGGCGGCCTCATGCACAATTCATTCCCGCAACCCGATTGGATCTTGGCCCGCATGCAACTTCACGGATTGGGTTACATGTCCTAAGGTAAACATGTGTAAGCTGCATACTCAATTATTAGCCCAAACTGCTGAACGCTGATTAAAAAATAACTTGGAAACATTGTGACCCAGATAACAAAACCATAAGGGCAGCTAAAGTGCTGAGTTGTTTTTAGTCTCAAAGGTTGGTTATCTTGACCACACCTTATGGATGTGGTCTTTCTTGTCAGCAACTGCCTCTCTTACACCATTCTGTGAGCTGCCAGCGATGTTATTTTAACTCTTTCCCCACTTCAGCGCCATATAAATGTAAGTCTTTCTTTCTTTCTACCAAGAAATCGCTCAAGAATGAGATTACACGGTTGGAAACTTTATCTTACTCGTTCTTTCCTCCCCTCCTTTCCTAGAAATAGTGGCATCTGTAGGCTGAAGCTCCATGAGCACCCTTCAGTACGTCAGCCAAGTGGCTCGTTTTTTGTGAGAGGGCCTGGATGGTGGGTGTTTCCATGGGTGAGTATCACAGTCAAGTCATACCGTCCTCACCCGATGTTGACAATCGCACAGTTTCCACCAGGGGATCGCTGGGTTTGATTCCAGTCAAGCCTCTCCAGCACAACAGCCTTAAAAGTTTTCAGAAACAGGCTGGAGGCAAGATGTGTGAGAGGCTATGTTATATTTTCTGAAAGATAGATGGTGCTTTTTATTCACTGGGTTCCTGCAAGTGCCACATTAAGGATTCAAACATAAAATCAGGATGAGTGGCCCTCCTGAAAGTCAAGGAAATAAACAAAAGACAACCTCTGAGACACAATAAAGTAACCATGGTAACACAGTGAGGGTGGAAAAAAATATTAATCTGTATTAGACCAGAGAAAAACATTTTTTATTTTATTTACTGCTGCGATGAATGTTAGAAATGTGATTGTTTGGCATCCTCTTGTGCTTAGTTTAGTTTGTTATTTATTGTTTTTATTTTCAAAGTAAGGATTTAGATTAAAAAACAAGCTCCTCTACAGAATGATAGAGCACAGTTTCCTACAGTGAGTCTCCAGCTTTGACAAGACTGTGTGAGGTAAGGTGTTGATTGGAGGAGGGGTAATTCATCGTAGGAACAGGAGTAGGTCATTCAGCTCCTCGAGCCTGTTCCACCATTGAATTAGATCATGGTTGATTTGTATCGCAACTCCATTTACCTGCCTTGGTTCCATAACGCTTAATACCCTTACCTAACAAAAATCTATCAATCTTAGTTTTGAAATTTTCAATTGATCAGAGGAAGGAAGAGAAGTGAGAGGGTGATGTAATGCCCATGTAACAAATACAGTGACTTCTGTCTTTGTTTTACATGATTTCAGATAGACAGGGTAAATCTGAATGAAATGTCTTCAGACGGCTGTGTCTCTGGAGTGTCTGTGTAAGGATCCCATTGTTCTGTGCAATGCAAATTGCCAATACATGGGCTGTCCACATTGTAAATCCATTCAGTCAACCTAATCACGAGGGATATCTGTCCCAAATGGATTCTCTTTGTTGATGCAATTCATGTCGGTCAACCCTAAATGCCGTCCATTGTTTCTGTCCATGGGTCCTCCACATATCCACTTTAGTGAACATGTCTTAGTAATAGCTGTCTATCCTGCTCGTGATCTGGGAATATATGAGCACATACAAGATGAGGCACATCCCCAGGACCATTAACACATTGTTCACTACAATCTTCAACTAACTCCTTCACCTTCAAAGGCCAAAGACACCCTTATGGTCAAAAGACTTTCTTCAGCCTGCTACTTGTCTCGCTTCTTTTGTATAAAGGCAGAAAGGGAAGCCCATGAGAGACCATTTCACGTATATACCATCAGAGATTGTGTATCAAAGAATATATTGGGAAGAGCTGCAAGAATTTTGCACATTTTATTTTTAAACAGTCAGCCCAATTTGTATTAGTGTAAGCTTACATTTTTCCACTGATCTTATCTTGCCAATATTTCTGTTTTTGTTTATAATTTTACCTGTAAATAAATTTAAACTGCAAGTCTTAGCCTTTACACAATAGTATCTTCCTGCCTTCTGAGGCGATGTGAGAACATGATGGGCATTCCATGTGTCTGTCAGTTAGCAATGCATGACAAAGAAAAACAACACACAGCTTTTGGTTTAAAAGAGATCCAGTCTGTTTGTGGGCACTGAAGTCCAGTCATCAACACAGGAAAAGTGCTGAGCAAAAGCACAAACTGTACCAGTCTTTCCCATTAGTAAGAATGTTCTGACACCATTACATCCCGCCTGTTGTAACTACTATGGGTTCATTTTTTAAAAAGAGTAGAAATTGTAAATTTCGAAGAATTCATCGGCGGTGCCCGCATCTAACATGGAAAAATATAGCAATCCTATTTGAGAAGGGATCAACCAGGATCAAATTGAATGGTGGCTCGAGGGGCTGAATTGCCTACTCCTGCTCCTATGTTCCAGTGAGTGGACAGTGTAGAGGGAGTGGATTTTATTCGGTGTTTGGAAATAATTTGTTTTCTACCTAAATTTTCAAAGTTTGCTGTTAGCCTGGGGTCCGATTGAATAGTTTGTAGCTTAAAGCTCGAGGAGCCACATCACATCTTAAGGGCAGGCTTTCCACTGGAGGGTTACTTTCCCAGTGGCACTGAAAGCAGTGGACGAAACCACCACAAGGATTCAGTCTACAGTCGATTGGAAAGAGCCAGCCCTGCTCCTTTAATATTTCATACCTCGGTGTATTTTTCTGTATCCTCGATCAACACTTCACGCTACCTGAATGCCCCAGTTTCATTGCCAATCTCTACTTAATCACTGTCACGATCCATCCCTTAAGGTGCAGTCGGGCTGACATGTAATGAGGCAAAACCTTCGTCTGCCCTTGAAATCGTCCTACATCGATGGTCGCCCTCGCCCTAGATTGAGGGCAGGGTGACATTTTCGGCAACAACTGAGAGTCGGGCCTCAAGATCTCATTCCTTCTGAGAGGCAGCCATCACCTTCACCCCCGGGGGGCTATTATCTCAGCTCGTCCCGCCTGCGCTGTTCTGTGACACGATACTGCGAGGACCGCCAATCCGGCAGGGAAAGCATTCCATTATTAAAAGTGACCCAATTTCAGAGAAATGGAATGTAGATCAGAATGGCTGGAGGGCACAGGCAACTCTGAAACAGTTGTACTAAAGGCCCGAGATTGATGAGAATCAGATTCTTTTTTCTAAATAGATCTATTTATCCTTGGATGATTTTTTTTATGGTTATCAGGGTGAGGGATGTCAGTACAATAAAAATTGAACTTTTTTTCTCATTTCTTGTATTCCATTTCAGCACCAAGCAATTATGAGTTCGATTCAAATTTATACTCTTGCGACACTGTTCCGATAAGCAACTCCCAGGTCAGGTACAACACGGGTTAGATACAGAGTGAAAACCCCGCCACACTGACCCATCAAACACTCCCAGGTCAGTTACAACACGGGTTAGATACAGAGTAAAGCTCTCTCTACACTGTCCCATCAAACACTCCCAGGGCCGGTACAACACGGGTTAGATACAGAGTAAAGCTCCCTCTACACTGTCCCATCAAACACTCCCAGGGCCAGTACAGCACGGGTTAGATACAGAGTAAAGCTCTCTCTACACTGTCCCATCAAACACTCCCAGGGCCGGTACAGCACGGGTTAGATACAGAATAAAGCTCCCTCTACACTGTCTCATCAAACACTGGTCATGATGCGGAGATGCCGGTGTTGGACTGGGGTGGACAAAATTGAGAGGTCGCACAACACCAGGTTATAGTCCAACAGTTTTATTTGAAATCACAAGCTTTCGGAGCTATCGATTGCCCCTTCCTCAGGTGAAGTTCTCCAAGGCAACCTTAGAAACACACGACAACGCAAAATCATCGAGCAGAAACTGATAGCCAAGTTCCGCACTCATGAAGACGGTCTCAACCGGGATCTTGGGTTTATGTCACGATACATGACGTGATCCGGACTCGAGTCGTCGTTGGCTTGTTCACAGATGTGATTCCCAGTAAAAAAGTAAAAATTTTCCCAGTAAAAAAGTAAAAATTTTAAAGCTTTTCGTTTTACATACAGACGGCAGCTTTTGACACGTTAGAACCCCTGCGACTACACCTCATTGTCTCAGTTGTATCTTGCTATGTCTTTGATGTGGTACCTTCCTGGCTGACTTGATTAACTTTATCACACCTCGGCAGATAGTCAGGATGATTTAATTTAGTGGTCTGCAATTGTAAGGTACACATGCTTTGTTCTCTATCTATATATGCTTTGGCGATTCTGTATCTAATTTACTTCACCTGAGGAAGGGGCAATCGATAGCTCCGAAAGCTTGTGATTTCAAATAAAACTGTTGGACTATAACCTGGTGTTGTGCGACCTCTCAATTTCATCAAACACTCCCAGGGCAGGTACAGCACGAGGTTAGATACAGAGTAAAGCTCCCTCTACACTGTCTCATCAAACACTCCCAGGGCCGGTACAACACGGGTTAGATACAGAGTAAAGCTCTCTCTACACTGTCCCATCAAACACTCCCAGGACAGGTACAGCACGGGTTAGATACAGAGTAAAGCTCTCTCTACACTGTCCCATCAAACACTCCCAGGGCCGGTACAGCACGGGTTAGATACAGAGTAAAGCTCCCTCTACACTGTCTCATCAAACACTCCCAGGTCAGGTACAGCACGGGTTAGATACAGAGTAAAGCTCCCTCTACACTGTCTCATCAAACACTCCCAGGGCCGGTACAACACGGGTTAGATACAGAGTAAAGCTCTCTCTACACTGTCCCATCAAACACTCCCAGGACAGGTACAGCACGGGTTAGATACAGAGTAAAGCTCTCTCTACACTGTCCCATCAAACACTCCCAGGGCCGGTACAGCACGGGTTAGATACAGGGTAAAGCTCCCTCTACACTGTCTCATCAAACACTCCCAGGTCAAGTACAGCACGGGTTAGATACAGAGTAAAGCTCCCTCTACACTGTCCCATCAAACACTCCTGGGTAAGGTACAGACTGTAATATATGTGGGTAGAACAAATGAAGGACAGAGACGATTAGTTGCTAGTCAATGTGCTTGCTTTACTAGGCCAGAGCGAACTGAGCATGCTCATACTAAACCATGTGAAAAACCATGTGATAATACATTACACTGCTTTCCCCTTAAAAAATGTCTGTATTCCCCTCTCAAATGCAACAAAACTATGGTCCCACCTTTCCCAGGATTACATGTACCACATAACAAAAACTCCTGGCTTTTTTTCTTTTAATCAACTACAAATCCAGTTTAATAACAGGTTTGTGGAGCCTTCCTGATTTCCTTATTGAAGGTTTTGTTGTTGAACCAATTTTCGGGCTGTTTTGTTTTGGTTCTGAACTCAAAGATGATCCTGCTTCTATCTCAGATTTGTTTGAACCTGGTACTTCAGTTTCTGAAGTCTGAACGGAGTCAAACTCATGTATGTGTTCATGATCAAGTGGTTCACGATCATGTCTTGGTTCATCTCTAGCAGAGATCATTTAATCTACATGAACACTTCAGATGTTGTCACCAATTTCAACCAAATATCTCTTGGTTCCACCAACCTCTAATATGGTTCCTATATCCCACTTGTGTGAACTCGACTTTCATGGGAGACTGAGAACATGAACACACTTGCTTTGACTGAAACTGCGTTCTTTCCGATTGCTGTCATAATAACGTTTCTGACTCAACAGTTTCTGTTCAACTCTTGAGGCCAAATTTGGTTAAACAAGACTCAATCGTGTTCTCAATCTCATCTTCATCAAGAGTTCTGCTGGGGTATGTCCAGTTGTAGTGTGCGGTGTAGTTCTGTACTTCAGCAAGAAATTTGACAAATGTTGCTTCATGCTGAGTTCTGAACAACCCTGCAACACTTGCTTTTTGAGAGCTTCTTTTACTATTCTGACTGACCTTTCAGCTGCTCCGTTTGAAGCTGGATGATATGGTGGAACGAGAGTGTGTTTGATACCGTTCCGTTTCATGAATTCTTGGAATAGAACAGAACAGAACTGAGGGCCATTGTCAGAAACAAGCTCTTCAGGTCAGCCATGACATGCGAAGATAAACCTCAGCTCATCTAGGGTGCGTTCAGTTGTAGTATTTGAACCGATGTGTTTCACTTCAATCCATTTTGAGTGACTATCTACAAGTACCAAGAAATAATTTATTTGCTTTCTCACAGAAGTCTACATGTACTCTCTGAAAAGGTCTACTTGGCCATGACCAGGGTTGTAGTGGAGTTTTGGGTGGTTTGTTTCTGCAATTTTGGCAAACGCTGCATTTGCTGACAAGTGATTCAAGATCACTGTCCAATCCAGGCCAGTAAACAAAACTTCTTGCAATTGATTTCATACTGACGATCCCTGGATGTTCAGTATGAAGTTCGACCAGAATTCTATCTCTCAAAGAAGTAGGTACCACCACTCTGTTTCCCCACTTGATACAACCTTGCTCACAAGACAATTCAGTACAACGGTTATGGAATGGTTTCAACTCTGTGTCCAGACACTGATCAGTCCATCCATTCAAGGTTTTTTCATACACTCTTTTCAGTACTGAGTCCTTCTGAGTCTCATTTGCAATCTCAGTTGCATTCACGGGAAAGTCTTTGTCAACTGCATTTAGTGTGAAAATCTCACCTTCACTCCCAACACATGAGTCTTCATGTGGCAACCTGGACAAGGCATCTGCAATTGCGTTTTGCTTTGAAGTGTGATATTCAATCGTGTAGTCATACTGTGACAACAACACTGCCCAACGTTGCATTCTTGATGCAGCCATTGCAGGGATGGCAGATTTGGGCCCCAATATTGCCAGGAGCGGTTTGTGATCAGTTATCAGGGTAGACTTTCTGCCAATCAGGAACTGTTGGAATTTTTTGATTCCAAACACTATGGCTTCCTTTTCAATTTGCGCTTAGTTTCTTTTGCTGTTTGTGAGGGTTCGCAATGCGAACGCGATTGGATTTTCTTGGCCGTCATCCATTATGTAGCTTATGACAGCTCCCACACCGTAGCTAGAAGCATCACACGCTAACCTAAGCTCACACTCTGTGTCATGGTGCACAAGTAGAGCAGCGCCAGAGAGACTTCTCTTACAAGCACTTTCGTCCACTTCCACGGGACATCGTTCTTGAGGAGCTCGTGCAATGGAGCTAACATAGTCGCTAACTCAGGTAAGAAACGTGAGTAGTACTGGACCATTCCAAGGAAAGATCTTAACTCAGACACGTTCTGTGGCTTTGAGGCATTGATGACAGCATCAACCTTTTGCTTAACGGGTTGCAAGCCATTTGCATCAACTTTCAGACCAAGGTACACAACCTTGGGCTGCACAAAAGCACATTTGCTCCTTTTCAATTTGGCATTGTGGGAATTCAACCTTTGAAGCACTATATCGAACACTTCTAGATTTTCTTCCTCGCTGCTTGTTGTGATCAGCATATTGTCTTGATCGCATAAGCAATTTGGAATTCCTTGCAAAATCTTATCCATCGTAGCCTGGAAGATTTTGGGGGAGGACTTTACACCATACGGCAGCTTGGTGTATGAGTACAGTCCCTTGTGTGTGTTGATACTGAGATACTGTTGACTCTCTTTGTCAACATTGAGTGTAAGTGTGCGACAGGTCAAGCCTGGTGAAAACCTTTGACCCAGAGAGAGATGCATACAAATCTTGTGATGTAGGTAACGGGTACTGCTCATCGTCAACTGCTTGGTTGCTAGTGACTTTGTAGTCATCGCACAAGCATAGTTTTGTCTGCTTTGGGCACTAACACGATCGGGGTAGCCCATTCACTTTTGTCAGTTTTTACTAGCAATCCGTTCTCTCTCAGTTTCTCTAGCTCTTCCTCCACCTGACTTTTCATAGAAACATAGAAAAATAGGAGCAGGAGTAGGCCATTCGGCCCTTCGAGCCTGCTCCGCCATTCAATATGATCATGGCTGATCCTCTATCTCAATACCATATTCCTGCTCTCTCCCCATACCCCTTGATGCCTTTTATGTCTAGAAATCTATCTATCTCCTTCTTAAATATATTCAGTGACTTGGCCTCCACAGCCTTCTATGGTAGAGAATTCCACAGGTTCACCACCCTCTGAGTGAAGAAATTTCTCCTCATCTCAGTCCTAAATGTCCTAACCCCGTATCCTGAGACTGTGACCCCTTGTTCTAGACACCCCAGCCAGGGGAAACATCCTCCCTGCATCCAGTCTGTCTAGCCCTTGTCAGAATTTTATACGTTTCAATGAGGTCCCCTCTCAGTCTTCTAAACTCTAGTGAATAAAGGCCTAGTCGATCCAATCTCTCCTCATACAACAGTCCTGCCATCCCCGGAATCAGTCTGGTGAACCTTCGCTGCACTCCCTCTCTGGCAATTATATCCTTTCTTAGGTAAGGAGATCAAAACTGCACACAGTACTCCAGGTGTGGTCTCACCAAGGTCCTGTATAACTGTAGTAAGACATCCTTGCTCCTGTACTCAAATCCTCTTGCAATGAAGGCCAACATACCATTTGCCTTCCTAACTGCTTGCTGCACCTGCATGTTTGCTTTCAGTGACTGGTGTACAAGAACACCCAGGTCCCTCTGTACATCAACATTTCCCAATCTATCGCCATTTAAATAATACTCTGCTTTACTGTTTTTCCTACCGAAGTAGATAACTTCACATTTATCCACGTTATACTGCATCTGCCATGTATTTGCCCACTGACTCAACTTGTCTAAATCGCCTTGAAGCCTCTTTGCATCCTCCTCACAACTCACAATCCCACCTAGTTTCGTGTCGTCAGCAAACTTGGAAATATTACATTTGGTTCCCTCATCCAAATCATTGATATATATTGTGAATAGCTGGGGCCCAAGCACTGATCCCTGCGGTACCCCACTTGTCACCGCCTGCCACCCCGAAAAAGACCCATTTATTCCTACTCTCTGTTTCCTGTCTATTAACCAATTTTCAATCCATCCCAGTATATTATCCCCAATCCCATGTGCTTTAATTGTGCACACTAACCTCTTATGTGAGACTTTATCAAAGGCCTTCTGAAAATCCAAATACACCACATCCACTGGTTCTCCCTTATCTATTCTACCAGTTACATCCTCAAAAAACTCCAGTAGGTTTGTCAAACACGATTTCCCTTTCATAAATCCATGTTGACTTTGTCTAATCCCATTGATATTTTCTAAGTGTCCTGTTATCACATCCTTTATAATAGACTCTAGCATTTTCCCTATACTGATGTGAGGCTAACCAATCTGTAGTTCCCTGTTTTCTCTCTCCTTCCTTTTTTAAATAGTGGGGTTACATTTGCCAACCTCCAATCTGCAGGAACTGTCCCATAATCTATAGAATTTTGGAAGATGACAACCAATGCATCCACTATTTCCATGGCTACATCTTTTAGTACTCTGGGATGCAGATTATCAGGCCCTGTGGATTTATCGGCTTTCAGTCCCATTAATTTCTCCAGCACTATTTTTTTACAAATACTAATTTCCTTTAATTCCTCCTTCTCACTAGAGGTTCCCTAGCATTTCTGGGAAGTTATTTGTGTCCTCTTCCGTGAAGACAGAACCAAAGTATTTGTTTAATTGCTCTGCCATTTCCTTGTTCCCCATTATAAATTCTCCTGTTTCTGACTGTAAGGGACCTACATTTGTCTTCACTAATCTTTTTCTTTTTACATACTTGTAGAAGCTTTTACAGTCTGCTTTTATGTTCCTTGCAAGTTTACACTCATACTCTATTTTTCCCCTTTTAATTAATCTCTTGGTCCTTTTTTGCTGAACTCTAAACTGCTCCCAATCCTTAGGCTTGCTACTTTTTCTGGCAACTTTATATGAATCCTCTTTGGATGTAATACTATCCTTAATTTCTTTTGTTAGCCATGGTTGGGCCGCTTTTCCTTTTGTGTTTTTGCGCCATAAAGGAATGTATAACTGTTGCAATTCATGCATTCATTCCTTAAATGTTAGCCATTGCCTATCCACCGTCATGCCTTTTAATGAAGCTCCCCAATCTATCATAGCCAACTCACTCCTCATACCTTCGTAGTTTCCTTTGTTTAGATTTAGGATCCTAGTTTCAGATTGGACTTCTTCACTTTTCATCTTAATGAAGAATTCTATCATGTTATGGTCACTCTTCCCTAAAGGACCCCGCACAACAAGATTATTAATTAACCCCTTCTCATTGCACAATACCCAATCTAGGATAGTCTGTTCCTTAGTTGGCTCCTCAACATACTGGTCTAAAAAACCATCTCGTACACACTCCAGGAATTCATCCTCCACAGTATTATTGCTAATTTGGTTTGGCCGGTCTATATGTAGATTAAAGTCACCCATGATTACTGTAGTACCCTTGTTACATGCATCTCTAATTTTCTGTTTGATGCCATCCCCTACATTACCACTACTGTTTGGAGGCCTATATACAACTCCCAGCAATGTTTTCTGCCCCTTGGTGCTTCTTAGCTCCACCCAGACTGATTCTACACCATGATTTTCTGAGCCAATATCCTTTCTCACTATTGCTCTGATTTCATCCTTTACCAACAACGCCACCCCACCTCCTTTTCCTTTTTGCCTGTCCTTCCTAAATATCGAATATCCTTGGATATTCAGCTCCCAGCCTTGGTCACCCTGCAGCCATGTCTCCGTAATCGCAATTATATCATATCCGTTTACATCTATTTGCGCTGTTAATTCGTCTACCTTATTACAAATGCTTCGTGCATTCAGATACAGTGCCCTTAGATTTGTCTTTTTCACATTTTTAGACATCTTAACATTTTTTTGTACTATGGCCCTATTTGTCTTATTGCCATTTTTTCTTACCCGGGCCCTATTTGTTAGTGCACTCCTTTGTTTGTACGCTCTGTCCCTTCCTGACACAATCTTGTTATCCTTACCCCAATCACTTTCCTGCACTGCTTCCTTGTCTTTTCTCTTTAGCATTCTAGATTTCTCTCCACCGGGACCCTCCCCCCCTTATTTAGTTTAAAGCCCTATCTACCTCCCTAGTTATTCTATTCGCATAGGGGACCGGCCTTGCCTTACAATAGACAGGCTTCATGTTGGACTTGATGCAGATATGCGCATCATACCCAGTGATGCCCTCATAACTGTCTGTGAACATGCTTTCATACTTGTTCAGCATTGTGTCGAGTCGCTTCTTTGAAGCATCTACACGGAAGACGTTTTTCCAGTCTAGTTTCAACTTTCTCAACCAGTCTTTGCCCACTAACTGGCCATTGTGTTAAACTGTACATTCCATTTGTCCACATGTCTCTAGGATTTCTCCGGAGTAGGTTTTTAACTCTACGGTAACCTTTGTAAGTGGTACTTGATTAAACTTACTCTCATATGTGTCCTTACTCATGATAGAGCAATCCGCCGAGGTGTCGATACATATATCAATATATTGCTCTTTGATTAAAAGTTTTGTACGGAAGTCTTTCTCATGACTGCTAGTGTTGCTGCTAGTGGCATAGATACTGTAGATGCCTAGTTCTTCAACATCAAGAGTGTTCACTTCAATATTATGAATTCCTCCCTTTTGTTGTCGCTGCTTTGCATTGCCACTAGAATGGTTCTTACTTCTTGCTTTCGATCTAACTCTGCAAGCTGTTGAAATATGGCCTTGTTTCTGGCAGTGAAAACACTTCACATTTCTGTATTGGCAGGACTGTGGTGATTGATTTCCATTGCAGCGATAACAATTCACTGAACTGCTCTCACCGATATGCTTTTGACTCGGTCTCACTTTAGGTTTGGCGGTGGCTTTGTGACTGTAGACCTCAGCTGCACTCGTCACTTGAGTTGGATGGAGCTCCCTAGAATTCTTAGCCACCATCTCCATAGATAGGGTAATTTTGCATGCTATGTCAAACGTTATCTCGCAACGCACGATCCAAAACTGTGCCGAAGTTACAATGTAAAGACAGGTTCTTAATAGCTACAATGTACTCATTGATGGTTTCACTTTGTTTTCAGTTTCTGGTACCAAACTTATAGCTCTCTGTTATTTCTAACGGCTTTGGGTCGAAATGGTCCTCGAGTTTCACAACAATGGGGGCGATTTTGCCAGCCCTGGGGAGGCGGGTATGGAGGCGGGACTGCTGGGAAAATGGCAGAATTTGGGGGCGGGTGTCCAACCCGCCCCCAACCCGCCTCCATGCCAGCTTCCTAGGAGGCGGGTAGCCGTCTCGCGCCAGGTCCCGTCTCCTTGGAGGTGGGAAGGGATTAAAGCCTATTAACTGCCTGTTAACAGGTAGTTAACAGGCAGAAAATAGGATTATCCCCTTTTTGCCCTCACAAGTGCGGGCTTCCCGAAGGCTCCAAAACACGCCAGCTCAGCGAGGCGAGTACTGGGTCTGTGGGGGTCGGAGGGGTGCAAAAGTGTGGTGTGAAGGTAAGTGATGGGTGCAAGAGTGGAGAGGTGAGTATCTGAGGTCAGTGCAAAATGTTATTAAAAGTGCACTTTCCTTTGTTTCTTCCTGCAGGCTTCAGTCGGTGTGTATGCGGAGAGTCTCGGACCTCCGCGTTGGGGATGACAGATGGCCGTTGCATTCTCAGATGCAACAACCATCTCATTTCTACAAAAGAAAGAAGTTTGATGAGGTCTTGAATTCAAGACCTCATCAAACTACAGAGAATGTCACTGTTTGACAGCTTCACAGAGCTGTCAAACGATGACAATTCATCTGTCAAAAATTTTTGTCAGATGAAACGTCATACGTTGACATTCTCTGCAACCGGCTTTCCCTTAATTGGCCTGCTAAGCCTGCTGGGTGGGCTTAACAAGGTCAATCAAAGGAAAATAGCGTGGGTTGGCCAGAAGTTGTTGGAGGCGGGACTGAAACCCGACAAGTGGGAGTCCCGCCTCCAAAAGCTCCCCATTGGCAAAATCACCCCCAATGTCTTCAAACGACGCATCCTTCACTTTCCCTGACGTCAGAAAAATTGCTTTTTTACGTTCACAAATTACTTTATTTTGAGCTTGAACATTCTCATCTGCACCTTCGGTCTCAATAAAGTTATTGGCTTTAAAAAACATCTCCATCCGCTCGATGTAAAAACTGAATGGTTTGTGAGCTCGGTCATACATGTCGAGGCTTCCAATGAATCCCGTAGGCACGGCCATGATTGTCCCGATCCCGTTGAACAGTGACTCGGCACGCTACCTGTGTAGCTGTGAGAATCAACGCTGCTGTTGCTGTGTATACATACACGCGAAGGTGAAGCACAGACAATTCTGCATCAGCATTAACAGTAAAACATCACAAAAATTCAGTTTAGGCGTCACAAATTCACCTTAAACTTTTCCACTCGAAGGTTGAACATTGCGTCCTTCCATGATCCCTAAAAATGGCTTTGGGATCCCATTTTCATCACCAAAAATGTAATATATGTGGGTAGAACAAATGAAGGACAGAGACACGATGAGCTGCTCGTCCATGTGCTTGCTTTACTAGGCCAGAGCGAACTGAGCATGCTCATACTAAACCATGTGATAATACATTACAAGAACAGACCAGGGGCAGGGGTAAAAATGGATGTCATTGCGCCCGTTTTCCGGGCAGAAAACTATAGCAAAAAGGACCAATTTCGCGAGGTTAATGTCCCACGCCCCAAAGACGTCTGAAATACGTCCGATCCCATATTGAGTCAGGTGACCCTCGTGGCAGCCTAAAACAGGCTTTAGGCACCTTGCGTAAGTTCACATATGGGCCTGCTCTGGTCAGGTTATCCTGGAGTGGATAAGGCCCAGCAAACTGCCGCCAACCAAAGGTCAGCTTCTTTTTTTTTAGAAACATACCTGTGGAGCCAGGAGGAGCCGGAGAGTTTCTCCTGGATTCACAGCACTGCTGAGGGCCTCTGATGGCCAGAGATCGCCGCCCCCTTCCATTCTCCTTCCCCCCCCCCCACCCCACTACCCAATACGTTCATGAGGGATACTGGCAGTGAGGCAGGAGGCCCAAATGGGTCCCTTGACACGGTCAGCTGCCTCCGGAGGTGCGACAGGAGCCAGCCGCTCATCCCAATTATTCAGAGGAGGCCCCAGGCCCAATTTCAAGGAGCAGGGACCATTCCCTAGTGGCACAAACTAATTTCTACCCAAAACTCTTTACACTGTCCCATCAAATACTCCCCGGCCAGGTACATCTTGGGTTAGGTGCAGGATAAAGCTCTTTCCTCTGATCCAACATGGGCCTTTATTTAAGTCTCAGAATAGTACCCCTGCTGTAATAAAACGAGCTCTACTCTCTATTCAACCTGTGCTGTACCAGCCCTGGGAGTGTTTCATGGGACAGTGTAGAGGGAGCTTTACTCTGTATCTAACCTGTGCTGTACCAGCCCTGGGAGTGTTTGATGGGACAGTGTAGAGGGAGCTTTACTCTCTATTCAACCCGTGCTGTACCTGACCTGGGAGTGTGTGATGGGACAGTGTAGAGGGAGCTTTACTCTGTATCTAACCCATGCTGTACCTGCCCTGGGAGCATTTGATGGGACAGTGTAGAGGGAGCTTTACTCTGTATCTAACCTGTGCTGTAACTGCCCTGGGAGTGTTTGATGGGACAGTGTAGAGGGAGCTTTACTCTGTATCTAACTCGTGCTGTACCTGACCCAGGAGTGTTTGATGGGACAGTGTAGAGGGAGCTTTACTCTGTATCTAACCCATGCTGTACCTGCCCTGGGAGCATTTGATGGGACAGTGGCGAGGGAGCTTTACTCTGTATCTAACCCGTGCTGTACCAGACCCAGGAATGTTTGATGGGACAGTGTAGAGGGAGCTTTACTCTGTATCTAACCCCGTGCTGTACCTGCTCTGGGAGTGTTTGAATGGACAGTGTAGAGGGAGCTTTACTCTGTATCTAACCCGTGCTGTACCTGCCCTGGGAGTGTTTGATGGAACAGTGCAGAGGGAGATTTACTGTGTATCCAGCCCTTGCAGATATTACCTGGGAGTGTTAGATGGGACAGTGTAGCGGGTGTTTAATGCTGGCAATGAATGCAAAGGTTTTTTATTTCCTCATACTGACATTCCTTAGGTTGGTAATCGCTAAAGAAGACCACTCACCTCTGAGTCTAGTTCCTTTCACTTCTCAGACTGTTGCTTAAATACACTAAGAACTAAAATTAAATGGAAGCAGTGGAGATAAAGGGATCATGTTGTGCGGTACTGAATTGTACAAACCAGATCTCATCCGGCCTTTGCTGAATCAGGTGATCTCAACCCAGGCAGCAACTGAATGCAATGGTTAACCTCACGACCCTTGGGCTAGATTGTGTTCGGATTCCCATTCGATCATCACTATCCGGTGACCCACCCCTCCACCACCTTGCGTACATGACAGTTGGGTGAGGACATGCCCCCTTCACGGTTGAACATTCTGTCTACGCTCATCGCCTCGGCCCGCGCGCGAAGCACGTCACTCGAGCGAGGTACTGGAGGGGCAGTCAGATCCCGTGGCACTGAACCCCAACAAAAGTCAGCACATGCCGGAGAGGAGGGGAGACGCCAAGGAAACAACATAAACTAGCTGAAGCAGCAGCCTGCCCCGAAAGGCAGGGTCACTGTAGACATGACTGCTCTCACACATGCACTTGCCTCCATCGATATCCCATCCATCACCCTGACTGCTTAGTGCAACGCTTTCTCAGCTCACGTTTCCAGGGTGATGGAACATGACTGGGCCAGCCGTTCTCTCCTGCTGTAAGGCAATGAGCACAGTGGGAAGTGCCACCAATTGCGATTAAAGTCAACAAGTCAACAAGCCGCTCCTTTGATAGGCTGGATTTACGATAAGCTATTGTTTGCTTGCAGTGAAGCTGTAAGCCTGGGTTAATGCATTTTACGCGGAAGCAGTCAAAAAGGACACAGTCGCAATGTTGCCTAAATCACTAAATGCATCCCCAGGGCAAACTGATCTCTTCAGCTCTCCTGACACAGAGCTCCGTGAGCTAGGAATGTATCTCAGGAATTCGGCCATGAAAATTGTAGAAGCCAGGAACATAAGGACAGCAGTAGGCCATTCAGCCCCTCCAGCTGGCTCGGCCATTCAATTAGATCAAGGCTGACCTGCACCTCAACTCCATTTACACACCATATTCCTTGATACCATACCTAATAAAAATCTATCGATATCAACTAAGAGTAGTGGAGGCTGGTGCTTGGGGTGGGGATCCCCCGTCTGTACAGGGCCAGGTGGGGTGGTCCGGACCCCTGGGGTCTACCCGCCTTTCTCTGCCCCATCTAAGTTATATGAACTTTCGGAAGGCATTCGACAAAGTGCCACTCAGAAGGCTTGTTAAGAAGATGGAAGCCCATGGAAGTAAGGGGCAAGTGGCGGTATGGATACAGAATTGGCTCAGTGACAGGAAGCAGAGAGTGGTAGTGGATGGATGTTTTTCAGACTGGGAGAGTGATTTGCAGTGGTGTTTCCCCAAGGATCAGTTTTGGGTCCATTACTCTTTGCAATTTTTATAAACGACCTACACTCGGGTGTAGGGAGCAGCTTTATAACATTTGCAGATGATACGAAACTTGGCAACGTAGTAGGTAGTGATGAGGATAGTTATAGACTTCAGGATGACATAGACAGGATGGTGAAATGGGCAGAAGCATGGCAGATGGAGTTCAATGCGGAGAAGTGTGAAGTGATGCGCTTTGGGAGGACTAATATAGAAAGACAGTATGCTATAAATGGCATGATTTTGAAAAGTGTAGATGAGCAGAGAGACCTTGGTGCCCACATATACAAATCCTTAAAGGTAGCAGGGCAAGTCGATAAGGTGATTAAAAAAGCATTTGGGTTACTTGGGTTTATAAATAGAGGAATAGAATATAAAAGCAAGAGATCATACTAGAAATTTATAAATCACTGGTTAGGCCTCAGCTGGAGTATTGTGGACAATTCTGGGCCCCACACTTCAGGAAAGGTGTAAAGGCGCAGAGGAGGTTTACCAGGATGTTACCAGGAATGAGGGACTTCAGTTATGAGGAGAGGTTGGAAAAGTTCGGACTGTTCTCCTTGGAACAGAGAAGGTGAAGAGATGACCTGATAGAGGTTTTCAAGATGTTGAGGTGTTTTGATAGAGTAGATGGAGAAAGGCTGTTCCCTCTGGCGAGTGGGTCAATAACCAGAGGTCATAGATTTAAAATCATTGGAAAAAGATCTAGAGGGGAGCTGAGGAGAAATGTTTACACTCAGGGAGTTGTCAGGGTCTGGAACGCTCGACCTGAAAAGGTGGTGGAAGCTGATTCCATAAATAATTTTAAAAGGGAGTTGGACGGGTTCTGGAGGATGAGCAACTGACAGGGTTACGGACAAAAGCGGGGATGTGGGACTAAGCACGACTGCTCTTCCAAAGAGCCAGAACAGGCACGACGGGCTGAATGGCCTCCTTCTGTGCTGTAAGATTCTATGATTCCTGGAGCACAGGAGGCATTCCTCTTTGCCTATGTTTATTACTCCCCCTCTGCTATTCTGCTGTAACCATTTACACCTCCTCTCGACCCATCTTTTGTTTCTTTACTTATCCCAATACCACCCCCTTTTGCCTTGCAGCATCTTGCCTTTTGTTAGTTAATCACTCCTGCCCTCCACCCTAACACAGATGTTCCCTTTAGTTCTTTCCCTGCCCCACCCCACCCCCTTTTCCCTTGCCCGTATTTGCTTAAAAACAGTTACATCTCTAACATCTTCCAGTTCTGATGAAAGGTCATTGACCTAAGACATTGGCCCAGAAATTGCAGTCGGTGGCATAGCTCCGGAGTACGCCGCCAACCTCTGAAAAGAATACGAACTTGCCTTGTGCGAGGTCCAGGACACAGACTTGCTGTTTGTGGTTGCAGAGTTGTGCGCAGCGTATTACATCACGAAGGCCAGGCGCGCCGCGTACAGTCTATGCGTAAGGGAAGACACGCCCACAACCAAGCCACGCCCACAGAAACTTCTTTCAGTCTCAACCAGTCACTAAAATAAAAACAGAAAATACTGGAAACGCTCAGCGGGTCAGGCAACACCTGGGGAGAGAGAAACAGAGTTAATGGGGCGGATTTTGCGGTGGGTATGACGGCGTACTCTGAGTACGCCGTCATACTGCCTTTGAAATTGACCGCAAGTTCGGGATTTCCACATGCACTTGCGGATACGCTAAATCCTGAACTTGCCATCTGTCAAGGTCTGAAAATGTTACGGTCAGTGAAAGCAGGCGCAGGAGCCTGTTTCACTGTGAAAGGAACCCATTTGAGTGTATCTGAAAGGATTGTTCACCATTACAACAGTGAGTACACTTCAAAAGTACTTCATTGGCTGTAAAGCGCTTTAAGATATTCGGTGGTTGTGAAAGGCGCTATATAAATGCAAGTCTTTCTTTCTTTCTGGTATCCTGTCACAATAAAATACATGTACCTAGTGGCAACATTTAGAAACATAAAAAATATAAAATATGACAATGACTATTTAAAATCATCAATGTTTTCTGCGCTCCAATTGTAAAATCAAGAACTGGGCATTCGGCACAGATCATTTATACTTTGTCCAAACGTATGAAATAAGATCATTTTGCTATTGAATTATTTTACATAATACATTTAAAGCTGTCCCACAGCTGGTGTGCTACGTGCCTGGTGTGCAGTAAACCAAGAGGATCATTGCCAACGTCTTTCAGTGCTGTTGAATCGCAATTCGTCGTAATGGGCCTTTGACAGGATATTAAATGCTAGCCTTAAAAGAATAAAAAACTTACCTGATTTTCATAAAACAAATCCGAACACATCCTTAATTTAAAAAGCCGGGATGTTTGAAGTACAGCGCAGGCAATTCTTTGGGCGAGCTAAACACTCTACAATGCTCTACGCTATCCTGTCAAAGGTCCATTATGACGGATTGTGACTCAGCAGCACTGAAAGGCGTTGGCAATGCTCCTTAGTGCAAATAAGAAAAGGAACATGTTTCTTAGTATGAAGTATAAATAACGTAACGTTTAATACACTTCCCAAGTGATAGAAACTGTTGTGACCTCAATAGAAGGTTGAACAGCTAAACGATTTATTTCACTTTAGTAAACGGTCAAAGGACGAGAATCTTTCCCTTGACCTCAAATTATCTTTTTTAACCTGGAAAACAGATGCCAAATTATTGTGGGGATTTTGTTACATACATGTGGAAAATAGACATTGTTAGGTGTCACAACTAGGACAACTTGCATTTATATTGCGCCTTTAACATAGTTTGCTTTATTCGTTCATGGGATGTGAGCGTTGTTGGCAAGGCCAGCATTTATTGCCCATCCCTAATTGCCCTTGAACCGCTGCAGTCCGGTGGTGAAGGTACTCCCACAGTGCTGTTAGGGAGGGAGTTCCAAGATTTTGACCCAGCGACGATGAAGGATCGGCGGTATACTTCGAAGCCAGGATGGTGTGTGACTTGGAGGGTAACTTGGAGGTGGTGGTGTTCCCATGCGCCTGCTGCCCTTGTCCTTCTAGGTGGAAGAGGTCACGGGTTTGGGAGGTGCTGCCGAAGAAGCCTTGGCAAGTTGCTGCAGTGTATCTTGTAGATGGTACACACTGCAGCCACGGTACGCCGGTGGTGCAGGGAGTGAATGTTTAAGGTGGTGGATGGGGTGCCAATCAAGTGTCCTGGGTAAAATGTCCCAAGGTGCTTCACAGGAGCGATATCAGATAACTTTGACACCGAGTCACATAAGGAGATATTAGGACAGGTGACCAACAGCTTGGTCAAAGAGGTCAGTTTTAAGGAGTATCTTAAAGGAGGAGAGGTAGAGAGGTGGAGAAGTTTAGGGAGGGAATTCCAGAGCAGCTGAAAGCACAGCCGCTAATGGTGGAGCAATGAAAATCAGGAATACGCAAGAGGCCAGAATTGGAGGAGCGCAGAGATCTCAGAAGGTTGCAGATCGAGTTTTGGATTAGCTCAAGTCTACGAAGTTCACATCACGCCAACTCAGCGCCCCACCCCAGCCCTACCCAACTCCAAATCTATTGCAATGCGTGTGTGCAGTCTCTCCAGAGATGGGCTACTCAGTAATACAGTATTACAGTACACACATGTGCTGTCCCAGAGACTACCAGTCGGAAAGTTAATTTGCTTAAATGAAGGTCGATGATTAACAATGTCGCCACAAATTTTAGTATTTGTTCCGAGTTTTTAATCGTCTCTTTTTGCCAATTGAAATAATGGGCACGTTTTTGGAATGTTATTTGGGCCACACTAATTACTGGAAATGGACGGATGGAGTCTCGAACTCATTTGTCACTGACTTCTTTTAAAGGACCGAAGAATTAAACTCCTGTCACTGCCAATAAAGTTTAATCGAAGGACCGCTATCACAGTGCGACAGACACCGTGATCAGTGCTAAGTGAGGTGTGGCGGGTTAGTGGAACCCTCTATCTTGCTCACTGAATGTTACTGAGGCCGTAATTCCAATTGCCTGGAGTGGATCCAAATCCAGATGCTCGGGGGGAAAAGTACGAAGCTTAAAAGGAGGTCACTGCCGTCAATCGTGAGTAATTAAAGGGGTGGCTTTCACAGGGACAGCTGTTGGGAGTCACAGAGGAGTGCTCAATATTCAACGCATTTGTGTCAGTCCTGGCTCAGTGGTAGCATTCTCAACTCTGAATAAGAAGGTCGTAGGTTCAACCCGTACTCCAGAGACTTGAGCACATAAATCCCGCTGGCAAGAAACTATCTTTGGAATTCAAGTGATCCTTTCCCATTTCAAGGGTCACCATAAAACCGATAAACTGGATTCAAAGTAACAGCAATTCCGCCTCCATTTTCAACACTTGTGGGTTCAAGTCCCACTCCAGAGACCTGAGCACAAAATCCAGGCTGACACACCAGTGCAGTACTGAGAGGGTGCTGCACTGTCAGAGGTGTCATCTTTTGGATGAGATGTTAAACTGAGGCCTCGTCTGCCCTCTCAGTTGGACGTTAAAGATCCCATGGCATTACTTCAAAGAAGAGCTGGGTGGTTCTCCCCGGTGAACTCTCCAATATTTATTCCGAAGCCAACATCACTAAAAACAGGTCATCAGTTCATTTACCTTATTGCTGTTAGTGGGAGCTTGCTGTGCACAAATTGGCTGCCGCATTTCCCGACATTACAACTGTGACTACGCTACAAAAGTACGATGTGGTCTCCTCTACATTGGGGAGACCAAACGCAGATTGGGTGACCGCTTTGCGGAACACCTCCATTCAGCCCGTAAGGGGGACCCCGAGCTCCCGGTGGCCTGTCACTTTAATTCTCTGCTCCACTCCCACTCTGACCTCACCGTCCTCGGCCTATTACACTGTTCCACGGAAGCTCAGCGTAAGCTCGAGGAACAGCACCTCATCTTTCGTTTAGGCACTCTACAGCCCTCTGGACTCAATATCGAGTTCAACAATTTTAGATCATAACCTCAGCCCCTATCACATTTATATTTTATTTTTTCATCCACCCTTTTGTTTGGCCCCCCCCTTTTTTTCCCCTCCCAGAAGCTGGCAGCTGTCCTTCATTCTGCCAGCGCATTTCACACTTCTTTTAGCCTCAACCTGTCACATTAACACCTCCTCTTGCCTTGATCATCTCTTAATGTCTCTCAATGTCTCTTAATCTCTCCTTTTGTTCTTTCATCCCCTCCCCCTTTTCCCAGCTTTATACTTGCTTTAAATCTATTTCATTTCCTGCCTTTTTCCAGTTCTGATGAAAGGTCTTCGACCTAAAACGTTAACTCTGTTTCTCTCTCCACGGATGCTGCCTAGCCTGCTGAGTTTTTCCAGCGTTTTCTGTTGTTATTACTACAAAAGTACTTAATTGGCGGTAAAGCATTTGGGACATCCTGAAATCGCAAAAGGTGCGGTATAAATGCAAGTCTTTCTTTCCTCTTACTTCATTTGTAGTGGGCCCTACACGACCCATCCTCTGAGCCTATCCCTCTTCTCCTCCGACACATCCCGTAAACTGATCCCTGGCCAGGAAGTCGTATCTCTGAGGTGTGACCCGAGGTTCCTGGCTCTCCTTTTCCTCCTCCATCAATGCATTGCGTCTTCTTGCTGTTGCCCCTTTGCAAGCACCACTGCTGAACCATTCCTATTTCAACCTTCCCACAGGCAGGCTGGTAATGTTAAACCTTCATGCCGCTGCTATATGCAGATATTTGCTAGGCTTTTGCAAGAGCCAAAAATGGCACAAATGGCTCTGCCTGTCAATAATTGGCTCAATTGGAGCTTTTAGTCCACTCATGCTCAGTGTTTGGCAGAGAGCTCGATCATTGTTGGAAAATGCTACTTGACATTAGTGCAGTAAAATGGGGCTGTAACGGGCTCTTTATTTTCTGCCACTGAGTTAATGTAAAATTTATTGACACGCCAAAAATCGGATCCCATATCCTTTCAAGTTAGACAGCTGTCGGGGCGGGGAGGGAGGGGATATCCTGACGGTTTTGCGAAATGATAATATTGTTGAGGCTGCCGCGAATTAAGGCTGAATCCATGTGTGTTAAACAAGAGACTTTTTAATCACAGCATGGCACAAAATCGCTGAACAGAAAAAGCTCCCAGAATTCTCTGGGCAAATCCTGAGGCCCCGCCCACTCCTGCCTTAAAGGTAAGGTGCCTTAAAGGGAAGGTGCTGGATATTTGTCCACAGACGGAAGAGTGGAGAATGCCCGTTTAGGTGGCGATCCGCCACACAGCTCCCCCCAGAATCTGCTTAGGAGGTGTGGACGAGGCGGTGCGGCGGTCTGATGGGCCGGCCGGAGCGGCTCTTGTAGGACGCTGGTGGACGTGGAACGGCCGGGCGTGGAGCAGCCGGGTGAACCGGCTTGAGGGCAGGTCGGCCGCGTGGAGGTGGACGAGCTACAGGGACCTGCTCACCGGGCTCCGAGTGTGCTGGCTTGAGTCGGTCAACCGACACTTTTTCGGTCCTGTCGCCCACTTGCAGGGTGAAAAATTTGTCCCCAGCCTGTAGCACCTTGTAGGGCCCGTCGTACGGGGGTTGAAGGGGTCCGCGGTGGGCGTCGTGCCGGACGAAAACAAACCGTGCCTGGTGCAGGCTTAGTGGGACGTGTGAGGTGGATTCGCCGTGTCGGGCAATGGGCACCGGGGCGAACTGCAGCGCCGGTGAGGTGAAGTCGTGGCGTTGCTGGTCGGCTGACCAGGGTGTCGTGGCGGTGGGCAGGAACTCGCCGGGTACACGCAGCGGCTGACCGTACACGAGCTCTGCTGCCGATGCGTGGAGGTCTTCTTTAACCGCGGTGCGCAGGCCAAGGAGGACCCATGGAAGTCGGTCGGTCCAGGCGCCGTCTTGGAGGCTGGCTCGAAGAGATGCCTTCAAGGATCTGTGGAACCGCTCACACAGTCCGTTGGCTTGGGGGTGGTATGCTGTGGTGCGGTGAATGGTCACCCCGAGATTGCGTGCGACGGCGGTCCAGAGTTCAGAGGTAGATTACGGACCTCTGTCCGACGTCATGTCGGAGGGGACGCCGAACCGTGCGACCCAGGTGCTGACGAAGGCTCTGGCGATGTCGGCGGTGGTGGTAGAGGTCAGTGGAATTGCCTCGGGCCAGCGCGTGGTGCGGTCAACGATCGTCAGCAAGTGCGTGTGGCCTTGCGACGGCGGCAGGGGCCCGACGATGTCCACGTGGATGTGGCCGAATCTCCGCGAGGGGACGGTAAACTCCTCGAGGGGTGCTTTCGTGTGTTGCTGTACCTTGGCCCGTTGGCAGGCTAGGCAGGAGTTGGCCCAAGTACGCACATCCTTGCGAAGGCCGCGCCAGACAAAGCGGTTGGCTACCAATTTGATGGATGCGCGGGCGCCGGGGTGGGAGAGGTTGTGGAGAATGTCGAATACCCGGCGGCGCCAGGACGCTGGGACGACGGGCCGAGGTTGACATAGGGATATGTCGCACTTGACCGTGACTGCGGTCGGGCCCCAGGCGACGTCGGCCAGGCGTAGCCCTGGTAGGTGGTAGGTGCGGAGAGCAGATCAGAGTCAGCGATCTGGTCTGCTGCGAGTTGAGCGTAGTCGACTGCCAGGTGTGCGGCGTGGATGGCGGGGCGGGAGAGGCAGTCGGCTACCACATTGTCTCGGCCGGAGACGTGTTGGATGTCCGTGGTGAACTCGGACACTGCCGCGAGCTGGCGCTGCTGCCTGGCGGACCAGGGGTCGGTTGTCTTTGCCATAGCGAATGTCAGGGGCTTGTGGTCGACAAACGCAGTGAAGGGGTGGCCCTCAAGCAAAAACCGGAAATGGCGGACCGCCAGGAACAGCGCAAGGAGCTCGCGGTCGAAGGTGCTGTACTTGACCTCCGGGGGGCGTAGTTGGCGGCTGAAGAAGGCAAGTGGTTGCCAGGCGCCGTCGACCCACTGCTCATACACGCTGCTGATCGCGTGGTCGGAGGCGTCCGTGGTGAGCGCTACCCTGACATTGGGCCATGGGTGCGCGAGCAGTGTGGCGTTGGCGAGCGCGGTCTTGGTGGAGTCGAAGGCGGCTGACGCGTCTGCCGTCCATTCGACCGCCATCTTACCGCTCCTGCCCCAGAGGGCTTCATACAGGGGCCTCATGAGGGACGCCGCTTTGGGGATGAGGTGGTTATAGAAATTCACCATCCCGAGTAACTCCTGGAGGCCTTTGATGGTGGTGGGGCAGGGAAATTGTTGGACGGCCTGCACTTTGGTGGGTAGGGGAATGGCCCCAGCATGGGTGATGTGGTGGCCGAGGAAGTCGATCTTGTCCAGGCCGAACTGGCATTTGGCTGGGCTGAGGATGAGCCCGTGGTCGCTGAGGCACCCGAACAGGATGCGAAGGTGTTCGAGGTGTTCCTGCTTGGAGGAACTGGCTACCAGGATGTCGTCCAGGTAGACGAACAGGAACTTCAGGTCTTGAAGGACCGAGTCCATGAGCCGTTGGAATGCCTGGGCCGCGTTTTTGAGGCCGAAGGGCATCCGCAGGAACTCGAACAGGCCGAAGGGGGTGATTACGGCCATCTTGGGGACGTCCGCGGGGTGGACGGGGACTTGGTGGTAGCCGCGCACCAGGTCGACCTTGGAAAAGACTGAGCGGCAGGCCAGTCCAGCCGAGAAGTCCTGAATGTGCGGCACGGGGTACCGATCAGGGGTGGTGGCGTCATTGAGGCGGCGGTAATCCCCGCAGGGGCGCCAACCTCCACCTGGTTTGGGGGCGATGTGGAGTGGGGAGGCCCAGGGACTGTTGGAGCGGCGGATGATGCCGAGCTGTTCCATGGTGGCAAACTCGGTCTGCGCGATCTCCAGTTTGGCCGGGTCCAGCCTGCAGGCGTGGGCGTACACTGGGGGGCCTGTGGTGGGGATGAAGTGTTCCACCCCGTGTTTGGCGGCCTCCGCGGAGAAGGTCGGATTGGTAAGGGCCGGGAATTCGGCCAGGAGTGCCGAGTAGTCATCCGTGGCCCGGGCGTGGCACTGTGACGCCATGTCAGCGGGTTGACGGGGGGGCCATGGCGCCCAGGATGGGGGACATGGTGTTCATGTCCACAAGGCGGTGACGAGGGATGTCTACCAGTGGGCCGTGGGCGCACAGGAAATCTGCGCCGATGAGGGGGGAGAGCACCTTGGCATTGATGAACTCCCATCGGTAGCGGTGACCAGCGAGGTCGAGGGTGACTGTCCGGGTGCCATACGTCCGGATTTCCGAGCTGTTAGCAGCAGCCAGCGCCGGTCCTTGTTCGCCCTTTTGGATGTCGAGGGAGGAGGCCGGGATGATGCTGTGCTGAGCCCCAGTGTCGCACAGGAACCGGCGGCCGGTTTTGTCATCCGTGACGAACAGCAGGGAGCCCGCGTGGCCCACGGCCATCGCGGGGGCTGGAACGGGGGCGGACTTGAAAGAGCAGGGAGGTGTGAACCGTTGTGCGCTGGCGCCGAACCGTGCGTGGTAGTAACAGCGGCCCGGGTTAGTGGGGCGTGAAGGCCCCGTGGGCCTGGTGGCAGGCCCTTGTGGCCGCGTGCTGGCTGGTGAGGGGCGCGCCCAGGCATTGGCTGCCAGGTCCGGAGTGACGTCGCGGCTGGAGTGAGCGGACAGCAGCTTGTCGGCCTCATCGGCCAGGGCTTCCAGGTTCGTGAGGCCGGACGCCACGATCGCTGGGCGGATGTTGAGAGGGAGCTGGCGGATGAACAGCGTGTGGAAGAGGGAACCGGGTGGGCTCTCGTCGGTGAGGGAGAGCATGTGGGAGAGGAGGTCTGACGGTGAGGCATCACCGAGGCCTGGAAGGTCGAGGAGGTGGCAGTTTCGCTGACATGCCGAGGCATTAAATTTTTTAAGGAGCGCTTTCTTGAGATGTGCGTACTTGCCTTCCTCTGGTGGGTTCTGCAGCGTTGTCCAAACCTTCAAAACTGTGGCGCTACCGAGTGATGTGACGAGATAGTCGTACTTCGTCCCATCTGTGGTGATGCGTTGCAGCCGGAAGCGCGATTCAGCTTGGAGAAACCAGGCTTCGGGTTGGTTTTCCCAAAACTCCGGCAGTTTCACGGAAACTGCGTTCGTGTCCGCCATTGCAGTGCTCGGAATACGTTCTGAGCGTCGGTGTCACCAATGTTGAGGCTGCCG
Organism: Squalus acanthias; assembly: GCA_030390025.1. Lineage (NCBI taxonomy): Eukaryota > Metazoa > Chordata > Chondrichthyes > Squaliformes > Squalidae > Squalus > Squalus acanthias. Next base: position 376,012 of record JASTWF010000438.1, read on the forward strand.
CGAAACACGAATTAAGGCTGAACCCATGTGTGTTAAACAAGAGACTTTTTAATCACAGCATGGCACAAAATGGCTGAACAGAAAAAGCTCCCAGAATTCTCTGGGCAAACCCTGAGGCCCCGCCCACTCCTGCCTTAAAGGTAAGGTGCCTTAAAGGGAAGGTGCTGGATATTTGTCCACGGACGGAAGAGTGGATAATGCCCGTTTAGGTGGCGATCCGCCACAATATTATGTATGTTACCTATGTTATAGTTCTGGAGTTGCCAGCTCTGGTTGGCCGTATTGGAGGGTTCATCACATGACCGTCCACCTCCAACCACCCCGCCCAGTCAAACAGCCTTTCTTTTCCCCCTGGGTTCAAGCCCCACCCACAGGGACTTCAGCACAAAATCTAGGCTGACACTCCAGTTCAATGATGAGGGAGTGCTGCACTGTCGAAGGTGCCGCCTTTCAAATGAGAAATTGAACGAGGCCCCGTCTGCCCTCTCAGGTAGACATAAAAAAATCCCATGGCATTGTTCGAAGAAGAGCAGGGGAGTTCTCCCCGGTGTCCTGGCCAATATTTATCCCTCAATCAACACCTGAAAAAACAGATGATCTGGTCATTATCGCATTGCTGTTTGTGGGAGCTTGCTGTGCGCAAATTGGCTCCCGCGTTTCCCACATTACAACAATGGCTACACTTCAAAAGTACTTCATTGGCTATAAAGCACTTTGGGATGTCCTGAGGTCGTGAAAGGCGCTATAGAAATGCAAGTCTTTCTTTTTTCTTTTTATCTCCAATATTTTTAGAACTAATAAACCAAAGTATTGAAAGAAAATGAAAATAGCACACAAGTTTTTTTATGTCGCTGTGATTTTATCTTCCTAGTTGCTGGCAGCAGTGTCCAGGAGATTAGTCTTCAATTCCTGGAGACTCCGGGGCAATCCTGGCTGGATGGCAACCCAGTGCAGTCACTGATCAGCAGCTGAGGATGATATCAATACCCAGTATCAGTGGCAGCTCCTGTTACCTTCCCTGAACTACCGGCCCCCACACGAATCTGTTTCACAGACACATTCAAAGGTAAGAACAAAAGAACATAAGAAATAAGAGCAAGAGTAGGCCATACGGCCCCTCGGCCCTGCTCCGCCATTCAATAAGATCATGGCTGATCATCGACCTCAACCCCACTTTCCCGCCTGATCTCCATATCCCTTGATTCCCCTAGAGTCCAAAAATCTATCTATCTCAGCCTTGAATATACTCAAAGACTCAGCATTCACAGCCCACTGGGGCAGCGAATTCCAAAGATTCACAACCCTCTGAGTGAAGAAATTCCTCCTCATCTCAGTCTTAAATGGCCTACCCCTTATCCTGAGACTATGCCCCCTAGTTCTAGACACTCCAGCCAGGGGAAACATCCTCTCAGCATCTACCCTGTCAATCCCCTTCAGAATCTAGGATGAGACACTCTCCTGTAAATGGTCTTAGATGTTTTTTTAATAAGTTGCCTTCCCCACCCCCATTTTTCTCCCTTCCTATCCTGAAGGCCTGACTCATGTTGGGATATGAGGGATGATTCTGAGGTCCCTCGCTCCTCCCGGGGGGAGGGGGGGAGAGAGGGAGAAGGCTGCACTCACACACAACATAGGTCAGAGAATCAAGATACATTGTTTTAGCCCCATCACCTCCCCTATGGCTCCATGAGTATTGATCTAACCCCTGGTAACCTTGCCGAGCGGCTATTCTTGATGTCTGAGCTGGACAGGTGAGTGCCAGGAGGCTATTCGAACATTTGAGGCATCACATCCTGTCCTGCCCTGATCTGACACCCAAAGTATTTTCTAGTGAGGTTCAGTGGAGAGAAATTAGGAGTAAGAACCCTGGCTGATTTTCCCCTTCCTAGCGCAGGCGATGCTGAAGCCAGCTGTAGCAGCTCTACTGCCCCATTGCCGCCCCAGCTAAAACCAGCTAACTCAGCGCAGACCAGGGATTGAACTTGGGACCTTCCTTGAGTTCCTCCAACTCTGGCCTCTTGTCCATCCCCCACTTCCTTCGCCCACTATTGGCAGCCGTGCCTTCAGCTGTTTAGTCCCTAAGCTCTGGAATTCCCTCCCTAAATCTCCCTAATGCCTCTCTACCTCTTGCTCCTCCTTTAAGACACTCCTTAAAACCTACCTATTGGACCAAGCTCTTGGTCACCTGTCCTAATGCCTCTTCCTTTGGTTCGGTGTCAATTTCTGCCGATTACGCTCCTGTAAAGTGCCTTGGGACATCTTTACTACGTTAAAGGCACTATATAAATGAGAGTTTTTGTTGCTGTTGTAATCAGCGTAGTTCAGTTCTATACAAGGCAGTGGCCTTACCAGTTGAGCAATCGGAAGGTGGGGGGGGGGGGGGGGACATCAAATCTGGCTTTGGGCCAGAGCCAGCTTATAGGCTTTGGGCCAATGAAGGTCAGGAGGCCAGAGGCCAACGAAGGTCAGGAGGCCAGAGGCCAACGAAGGTCAGGTGGCCAGGGGCCAATGAAGGTCAGGAGGCCAGAGGCCAACGAAGGTCAGGTGGCCAGAGGCCAACGAAGGTCAGGTGGCCAGGGGCCAACGAAGGTCAGGTGGCCAGAGGCCAACGAAGGTCAGGTGGCCAGGGGCCAACGAAGGTCAGGTGGCCAGGGGCCAACAAAGGTCAGGTGGCCAGGGGCCAACAAAGATCAGGTGGCCAGAGGCCAACGAAGGTCAGGTGGCCAGAGGCCAACGAAGGTCAGGTGGCCAGAGGCCAACGAAGGTCAGGTGGCCAGAGGCTGCCAAACTGGCTGTCAGGTAAGTTGTGGGGGGTGGGGTGGGTACAGGATGAAATAAGAAAGACAAAGGCGGGGGGGGGGGGGTAAGCGGGCACATTTGGTGGCGGGTCGGGTGGGAAAAAAATGTTCTGACAGTGGGTCGGGAACCCGCTGTCAACCTGTCGCCACGCGACATTCCCAGATGTCTGTCTGCTGAAAAGACCCGACACGCAGCTGTGGGGGAGGCAATTTAGGTCATTATGACCTCGTTAAGAGCCATTTAAAAAGTATTTTGAGCTCACCTTTAAATTTTACAAGGTCGTCCACGGGGTCCACGCTGCTCGGGGATCACGTCAGGTAAGGAGGTCGGGAGTTGTGTCACCATGAAATCATCTCTTTACTTGATAGCTGCAAATGTGCTATAAAAGTTCCCATCTCAGAGCTGTTCACTTTCCAAGATTAAAAGCTGTTGCTTACTGCACTTGGAAGACAGATTGAGCTTTATGCAGCTTGCAAGTGCTTGGAGCAAACACTCTATCCAGTGTCACCTCTCTCACCACTGACAGATCGCTTCTGTCATCTCAAGTTCACCTGCCATCTATTCCATCTGCATCAATGCCCTTGAAACTATCTCACTTTGGTCCTCAGAATCCCATCACGATCAGCCCCAACATCAGCAGCACCAACAACAACACCAGCCTTCTCCGCAATCACCTGGTGCTGCACAGGACAGAGGGCATCAGCACCTGACCACATTGCTGCCCGGGAGGCCAGGGATGGCCTCACCATGGCCAGATTAACTTCACTTGACACTATACACCCTGGCTGCCACATGATGCACCAGGTTGGCACCACCCCACACCAACACCATAAAGCATCCCTACAATGCCCAAGCCATTCCTTTCACACTCATCACCATTACGGGGGGTACCGTTATGTCTCACCATTCGCTGCAATTCAATAAGCCACTTCCAAAGGTGCACACAAATTTGTCCAAGAACGCAGTGTTGAAAATAACGATTTCAATGTTTGACAGCACATTAACAGAAACTTCACATGAACATTGGCTAAAACACACAAGTGCCTACCCTTGTGTGTTGTTAGTTGGTATGATTGGACTAGGATGAGGGTGAGTGTGAGGGGTGACTAGTGAGATGGGGAAGTGATAATGTAGATAGAGAGGAATGGGTGGAGGTGCAAGGTAAGTTGGTGTGAGTAAGGATGTGCAAGAGTAGGGTAGGGAAGGCAGAGTGATGGGGATGTGATGAGTGGCACAGCAGGATGAGGTTGAGTGTGGCTTTGCAGTAACGTTTCGTGATCTACTGAGATCATTGAAAGGTTTGTGCCACTGCAGTCTGGTCCTCCTGACGACATCCCTGCTTGTGCCCTCCTGTGCAATGTGCAACCAGGCTATGTTGGTCTCCTGGGGAGGTGTCTTCCCCCCCATTGGAAGGGAAGAGAAGCTCCCTGCGTGCTGTGACTCCCTCCATAAACATATGGAGGGAGTCATGGGAGAGCCTGGCTGCAGCCGTGCACCTCTGTGCAGTGCTTGTCAGTGTTTGCAGCACCTCAATGCTATAGAAATCTGACAGCACAACTGTCAAAATTAATTTGCGCATGGTCCCTTTAAAGAAACCGGCTGATGACACGTCATCAAATGACGTCATCAGTCCCGCTTCCTTCAATTGGCCGGAAAACGCACTGGGAGGGCTTAACAAGCCCAATCAGGGTAAAATCATTCTACAGAGCGGGCTGGAGCCAGCAGTGAGGTCGGGGCCTGCCACCGACCCCGGCCGCACCGGACCTGCTGAGGTAGGGGAAATCGCGGCCAAAGTCATCAATAGAATTTGGCTTTGGCCCAGCTAAATCACAACGAAAAGTCTAATCTGAAGATAAAGTCAAACACCAGCAGTTTATCCTGAACAGAAAGTACATCCTGGACTTGGCATCCTGAGCTTCCATTCTGGAGCTTCTTAAAGTGGATTGTTCAGTTTTCTACCAAGCTCACCATGAAGAACAAACCTGGAGTTCATCATCATATAATCATAGAAATTTACGGCACAGAAGGAGGCCATTTGGCCCATCGTGTCTATGCCGGTCGAAAAAGAGCTATCCAGCCTAATCCCACTTTCCAGCTCTTGGTCCGTAGCCTTGTAGGTTACAGCACTTCAAGTGCATATCCAAGTACTTTTTAATTGCAATGAGATTTCTGCCTCTACCACCCTTTCAGGTAGCGAGTTCCAGACCCCCACCACCCTCTGGGTGAAAAAATGTCTCCTCAACTCTCCTCTAATCCTTTTACTAATTACTTTAAATCTATGCCCCCTGGTTATTGACCTCTCTGCTAAGGGAGATTGGACCTTCCTATCCACTCTATCTAGGCCCTTCATAATTTTATACACCTCAAGTAAATCTCCCCTCAGCCCCCTCTGTTCCAAAGAAAACAACCCCAGCCTATCCAATCTTTCCTCAGCTAAAATTCTCCAGTCCTGGCAACATCCTCGTAAATCTCCACTGTACTCTCTCTGGTGCAATCACATCTTTTCTGTAATGTGATGACCAGAACTATATGCAGTACTCTAGTTGTGGCCTAACTAGTGTTTTATACACTTCCAGTATAACCTCCCTGCTCTTATATTCTATGCCTCGGTTAATAAAGGCAAGTATCCCGTATGCCTTCTTAACCACCTTATCTACCTGTCCTGCTACCTTCAGGGATCTGTGGACATGCACTCCAAGGTCTCTCTGTTCCTCATCACTTCTCAGTGTCCTACCATTTATTGTATATTCCTTTGCCTTGTTAGCCCTCCCCAAATGCATTACCTCACACTTCTCCAGATTGAATTCCATTTGCCACTTTTCTGCCCACCTGACCAGTCCATTGATATCTTCCTGCAGTCTACAGCTTTCTTCCTCACTATCAACCACACAGCCAATTTTTGTATCATCTGCAAACTTCTTAATCATGCCCCCCACATTGAAGTCTAAATCATAGATATATACCACGAAAAGCAAGGGACCTAATACTGAGCCCTGCGGAACCCCACTGGAAACAGCTGTCTAGTCACAAAAACACCCGTCGACCATTACCCTTTGCTTCCTGCCACTGAGCCAGTTTTGAATCCAACATGCCACTTTCCCTTGGATCCCATGGGCTTTTACTTTTCTGACCAGTCTGCCATGTGGGACCTTGTCAAAAGCCTTGCTAAAATCCATGTAGTCTATATCAAACGTGCTATCCTCATCGACCTTCCTTGTTATCTCCTCAAAAAATTCAATCAAGTTAGTCAGACACGACCATCCCTTAACAAATCCATGCTGACTATCCTTGATTAAACCGTGCTTTTCTAAATAACGATTAATACCATCCCTCAGAATTTTTTCTAATCATTTGCCCAGGTTAGGCTGACTGGCCTGTAGTTACTCGGTCTATCCCTTTCTCCCTTCTTAAACAACGGTACAACGTTAGCAGTCCTCCAGCACCACACCTGTAGCCAGAGAGGATTGGAAAATGATGATCAGAGCCTCCACTATTTCCTCCCTTGCTTCTCTTAACAGCCTGGGATACATTTCATCTGGGCCTGGCAATTTATCTACTTTCAAAGATGCTAAATCCCTTAATATCTCCACTCTCACTATGTTTATCTCATCTAATATTCCCCACTCCTCCTCCTTAACTACAATGTCTGCATCGTCCCTCTCTTTTGTGAAGACAGATGCAAAATATTCATTAAGAACCATACCCAAGTCTTCTGTCTCCACACACAGTTTACTTTTTTGGTCTCTAATAGGCCCTAATCTTTCCCTAGTTATCCTTTTGCTCTTTATGTATTTAGAAATCATCTTGGGGTTTCCTTGATTTTACTTGCCAATATTTTTTCATGCCTTCTCTTTGCTTTCCTAATTTCTTTTTTAATTTCACCCTTGCACTTTCTACACTCCTCTAGGCTTTCTGCAGTATTGAGCTCTTGGTATCTGACAAAAGCTTCCCTTTTTTTTTCCTTATCCTACCCTGTATCCTCCTTGACATCCAGGGGGCTCTAGATTTGGGAGTCCCACCCTTTTACTTTGTGGGAACATATTTGCTCTGAACCCTCACTATCTCCTCCTTGAATGCCTCCCACTGCTCTGACACTGACACTGTTCTGACAGCTGCTTAGTTTGTCCTGGCTCTTTGCTAGAGCAATTCAAAGCTCAACCCACTGCCCTGCTCTCTCCCCATAGCCCTATATCTTCCTCTGCTTCAAATGTTTATCTACTCCTCCCTTAAAAGATACAATGGTCGCTGCCTCAACGATTCCCTGTGGCAAACCATCCCATGCTCTACCTATACAAAGGATCTCCAGATGAAGCAATAAGCTGCTTTTTCTCTTTTCAGATATTGACAGACCTGCTGTGTATTTCCAGCATTTACAGATCTCTGTTTTACTTGTACTGTGAGGCATTGAATGTTTGTTCAACTATTATATCAAGATTGTCTGCTCAACTCATCTTGTTTAATGATAGATGATAGATAGATGGATATATAGGAAATGCGGCAGCCAATTTGCACACAGCAAGGTCCCACAAACAGCAATGAAATAAATGATCAGCTCATCTGTTTTTTTAGGTGTTGACTGAGGGATAAATGTATGCCAGGACATCGGGCGAAGTCCTCTGCTCTTCTTCTAATAGTGCCATAAAGAAAGAAAGAAAGATTTGCATTTATATAACGCCTTTCACGACCACCGGATGCCTCAAAGCACTTTACAGCCAATGAAATACTTTTTGAAGTGGAGTCACTGTTGTAATGTAGGAAACGCGGCAGCCAATTTGTGCACAGCAAGATCCCACAAACAGCAATGTGATAATGACCAGATAATGGCCCAAAGATTCGGCCCTTCCCGGGTGAGTACGCGCTCTGTACTCACCCGTATTCAAACCTGAAGTGCCGGTTTCCTGCATGCACTGCGCATGCGCGGGAAACCGGCACTTCCGGTATGGCGAAGGGGGCGGTTCCTAGGTGAACCGCGTGCGCGCTAGAGGCTGCGCGCACGCAGCACACTTAGGTTTTTTTCAGGTTTCAACGCGAGGGTAAGTATGGAAGATTATACACATGTAAAAAGGAGGCGTAAGACCCCTTTTGAACAAGGTAAGTAGTTAATTAAGTTTAATTTTTAATTTTTTTCAACAGGTTTATCTTTTTTAGAGACTTTAAAGAAAGGTAAGTTTATTTTTATAACTTTTTAAAAAAAAAAAAAATTTTTCAAAAATTTAAATTTTTGTTTAAAGTGGTTAATTTATTTAACTATAGTTATTTTATTAATGTGATGGGTTTTTAAAAAAATTTATTTGAGGTTTAGCTGTTCTTTTGGGGTCTCTTTCAATTCACAGATTTGACAAGTCTCCTGTCAAATCTATGAATGAAAGATAGTCTGCTGCCATTGGCTCTCCATGGCCCACGTGATCCCAGAGGTCGCATCGCACTAACTGCGCCCCTGTAACACGCAAGCACTGCGCGCCGGCACTAGGGAGAGGCCCAGGACCCGAAGTTCCTGTGGGCCCAAAACACAACGGCCGGCGCGGAGTGTGATATCGCGCGCGATCCTTACCCCCGCGGCAAGCCTCCGAGTCAAATTTCTGGGCCAATCTGTTTTTGTTATGTTGGTTGAGGGATAAATATTGGCCAGGACACTGGGGATAACTCACCTGCTCTTCTTCGAAATAGTGCCATGGGATCTATTACATCCACCTGAGAGAGCAGACGGGGCCTCGATTTAACGTCTTATCTGAATGACGGCACCTCCCTTAGTACTGCACGAAAGTAGCAGTCTGGATTATATGCTCAAGTCTCTGGAGTGAGGCTTGAACCTTCTGACTGAAAGGCGTGAGTGCTGCCAACTGAGCCAATCTGATACATACAAGGATAGACTTTGTCATTTAGTGCCCATACTGCAAAGCTTCAAATCACAGCAACTCATATCGGAAATTCGGGCAAAGAGGTTTAGTAGGTTTGATTCATGGAAGATGGTGTGAGCTGTTAATTCGTGATGCGTACTCCACTCAAGTGAAGTTCCATGCAGGAGAGCTAAGTGATAAAATTTGCTTCAAAACATTTAAATCAATGCTCCGATTAGTTTGTACCTCCAATATCTCCAGGGAGTTACCCAGAACAAGTTGCTTCACTCTGGAAGACAAGCAAAGTACAATGACATCGGAACATAGGAACTGCTAGACGAAAAAAGACCAGGGTCTATCTAGTTCACCCTCTACCATCCTGGTAGTCGCATGATGCAACGATAATGGAGTTGTTGACAAATCATAACAATCAATCTCTGTCAATTAGTCGATAACAGACCGAGACATGACGCAAGGAAAACCCCAGTGGAGGCGAGCTTTGGGAACCATTGGGGGAAAAATTGGACATTGACAGAAACCTGCCGATATCACCACGGCCTTGGGTTTACAGCTGCTGAAAATGGCCGCAGCGCTACCAGGCAAAAATTCGCGCTGGGGGCTGGAGAATTGTAGCGCAGCACTAACTTACAGTGTAACGCCCTCCTGGTGGCGTTAGTGGAGGCCTCCAGCCTGAACTTCCTGTCCAGGAGCGGCGTTGCAACTTCTTACAGCCTCTTGGGAGCGAGACTGTGGAGTTCGCAATGAATTGTGGGCAATTAAAGGGGCTATGAATTAAAGGGGTAATGAGTTCAAAACGAATAAAAATGAAAATCAAGTGAAAAAATGCATTTTTCCGCTTTACTGCCTTTCAAAAAAACATAAACATTAAAAATAATTCCCAAATGGCAGTCTTCAGCTCTTAAAGCTGAATTGTCTTCCGCACCTAAAAAAAATGGTAAAAGTGTTTCAGCACTAACATAAATGGCTCAGCAAGCCAGGGAAGGGGCGCCGAGGATCCCACACACAGCACTCCAGCTTTATGCAGGAGGTCAACACTGCAAGAGAGGCCCTCTACACACAGGGGCCAGGAGGCCCTCCAGAAAGAACAATGTGGGACCACCTCACTGAGGCCATCACTGGCAGCAGTGTTGCCCCCCACCACCTGGCTCCAGTGCCCAAAGCAGCTTCATTGTCTCAGACCACTGGTCAAGGTCAGCGAATGCATCTTCAAAAGCCATCTCCTACCAACTGCACCACTAGCCTCACACACTGCTCAGTGCATGACCCCACGCGCCCCCCCTTCCCCCACAATTACTCACCTACCAACAATCTATCAATCACAAGGCACATTTCCCATTCCTAGCCGCACCTCACCCCCTTGGAGGAGACGGTGCAGGCCATTCTTGGCAGGGGCATGGCTGAGCCCTTGGCCAGCGGCGGGGCAGAAAGGATATAACATGCTGGTATCCTCATACATTATCCTCCTTCTGGCATGCACCTCTTGCTTTCCTGCCCTCCCCTCACCACAACTCCACCCTTGTGTCTTCCTCATTTCATACACCCAAGAAATTCAGCCTGCCCAGCCAGTAGTTGGCCAAGAAAAGGGCGAGCAGAGTGAAGAAGAACAAGAAGATTGATTTGACACTCCCAGTCAACAGCTCCTCAAGTTCGATTAGCAAGGCCATTTGCAGTGTCCCCCATTGAAAGTGTAGGGGGTGGTGTGGTAGGGTCAGCTTCACCTCTGACTCAGTGAGCGGTTCGAATCGCTCCCACACCCCTGGTTCTAGACCTTGGACTTATTTGGGGGTCGTGAACAAAGGTGCAGTAGACAACAGGTTTTGATGAAAGAATTTCGATCTTTATTCGAGAAAGTAAAACACAACACAAACACTCTTAACACTCTAAAGGTGGGGAACACTTCGGTACAAGCGAGGGAAATAACATCAGAAGAATACTTCACCCCTCCCAATCCCACTTCACTAGCTAGGTTGGACTCTGGAGAACCAGGGATAATGCTCACCAAACGAATCCTTGACAGTTTAGAGTTAGGGTTTAGAGTCTTTTGAGTAAAAGGTTTCGTAAGGCCCTTGTTGCTGTGAGGTGTCCGATGGTCACTGAGACGGTCGCTCTGGTCTCTTCTTGCGTGTCGGCCTACTTCTGGAGCTGTTGGCTTTCTTTGTTGGACTGCTTTCTGTTTAAACTGTCTTCTTCCGAGCTGTGGAACTGCCTTCTTGCAGAACTGTGGAAACTGCCTTCTGCCTGCTTGTTGAACTTGAACTGTTTTACTGGAGAACTGGAGAACTCCCTTCTTACTGAACTGTCTTCTTTAACTGCCCAACTTGCTTCTCCTGAACTCTATAATTCCAGCACTGACTTCTGCTGAAAAACAGGCTTTTCAAATTGAACTCCAAAACTGCAGAACTGCCTTCTGTTGAACTTGAACTGTTGTTACTCCTGAACTGCTTGATGGGCCTTCAATTATACTAAATTGAAGTGGCCTTGTCAAAACCAAATCAAATCCCGGTCATTGTAAGACCTCGTTAACAGTAACAACTTTACTAGCGTGTTAACTGGTTTTGTAAATGTGTGAAGTGGTTTCAAAATAGCTCCATCCTGTCGATCTGTTGTTTAATCGGAGTTTGAATTGTCCTCATGTTTTGGGTTTCTTGACTGGGCCTAGGACTCCGATCAAATATTTGCTTTATGCATGTCTTTAATGGGTTCTGTAATCGGTTTGATGGGACCTGTTGTTTTGTGTGGGGCTGTCTCCTCCTAGGGTCTATTGTCAAAATGTCAATGCTTGCTGGGGCTTGAGTGAGGTCATCCTGATTCCCCAGACAATGCAATTTAACTGCAATACCCAAAACTGCTTTTACAGAGGTCGACCCCAACTTCCTTCACAGCCTTTTCTCCCTTCACAGGCCCAGACATGCTTTTAAAATGCCAAAACTTGGTTTTTGGTCTTACAGTCTCTTAGGTTAGGCCCAAATGCATTTTTATCACTCTGAGGTAGTTCCAAAGTCTTTTTTCCTTAGGTTTTGGGGATCTGCAAATTTTGGAAACCTTACAAAAGTCAGCAGCCTTCCACCAGCCATGCTGCAGCCATTGCGTGACATCAGTAGGATAGGCAAAGGCACACACAAGACAGTCACTAAGAGAATGAATAAGGGTGATGAATTGATTTCTTGATGTCATATTGGATGAATAGATGTATAAAGTTGGATTGGAAAGTTTGCTTTTTGGTGGCTTTTATTTCAGCATCGTGGCCAAGAGGACACTGTGATAGTGAGTAACAGAGGGAAGGTAAGGTGTGGGACTAATGTTGAAAGGGGAATTGGGGTTGTGGTCACTGGGACCTCAGACAGATGCTTTGATCCCGGATATCCCAGCCAGAAAGGGGCTGTCTGGGTTGCATCTTTCCTTCTGCTCCCTCCTCTTCTACTTCCTCTTCCTCGGCTTCTTCCTCTTCTGTTTCTTCCTCTTCTGTGTCTTCCTCTTCCCTCTGCGAGCAGATGCTGTAAATCTGAAATGACAGCATAAAATGCTGGAAATGCTCAGCTGGTCAGGCAGCATCTCGACCTGAGACGTGAACTCTGTTTCTCTCCCCAGGGATGTTGCCTGACCTGCTGAGTATTTGCAGCATTTTCTGTCTTCTCCGAGGCCATCCTTTACCATCCGAGGCCTTGCAAGCATCCAGCAGCACTTCCTGCACACTTAAAAAAAACTTTTAACATCTATTGCAGCAAGCCACTACTTCAATAAAATAAAAAAAAATCCAAAAGTATAAATGCAAACTTACCTGAAAGATGTGTGTGTCCCTTTAAGAGGTGCTGACAGCACCTCTGTCAGTCGGCTGCACGCTGGGTTTACCTGGTATGCTTAGGGCCCAGCGCTGAACTCAGCGCTAGGGTCGAAGTTCGCAGTGGTGACGTCACCACTCTGCCTTTAACTAACGCCAGCGCTACCGGGACTTCCAAAATGGAGGACGCCGTGGGACCCGCCACCAGCTGGCGGAAGATCGGCGGCCGCTGCTTTCTTGAGTTAACGCCATGCTAACGGGTGGTGCTAGGGTAGGGAATTTCTCCCCCCATAGGTCCAAAGTCACCTGTTTCTCCCAAGCGCGCTACACTTACCACATGTCATGTCTCAAATTACTCATACACTACATCCCAAAATATTATTTTCTGAAAGAAATCTATCAATTTGTATTTGAAGGAATCAATACTAACTCCTTCCACGGTCTCCCAAGGGATTGGCAATTCGCTCACTAAAATATTGTTTCCGCAGATTAGTTTTGGATTTACCGCTCCACCCCCCAACTCTCCCCTACCCCCGGCTTCAAGCGCAGGTCGTGTCCTCTTTTCATTTTGAAACAACTAACTGTTCTTAATCTTAATTTACTTTCACAGAAAAAGAGCTTGTACAGTCATTGAAGGGTACGTTTACACACCACCTTTAGTATTGCAGGGAGGCAGTGTCCACTCAATGGAAACACAAAAGTTGCTGAGCAAACACGGAGCCAGTATACTGGTCCGATGTGCCCCACTGCACTGGAAACCCGAAGGTGTGGGCATCGCTGGCAAGGCCGGCACTTATTGTCCATCCCGAATTGCCCTTGAGAAGGTGGTAGTGAGCCGCCTTCTTGAACCGCTGCAGCCCATGAGGTGAAGGTACTCCCACAGAGCTGATGAGTGAGTGCCGCTTGATAGCACTGTCGACGACACCTTCCATCACTTTGCTGATGATTGAGAGTAGACTGATGGGGTGGTAATTGGCCGTTTTGGATTTGTCCTGCTTTTTGTGGATAGGACCTACCTGGGCAGTTTTCCACATTGTCGGGTAGATGCCAATGTTGGCTAGTGGTGCAGCTAATTCCAGAGCACAAGTCTTCAGCACTACAGCCGGGATGTTGTTGGGGCCCATAGCCTTTGCTGTATCTAGTGGGCTCAACCATTTCTTGATATGAGTGAATCGAATTAGCTGAAGACTGGCATCTGTGATGGTGGGGACCTCAGGAGGAGGCCAAGATGGATCATCCACTCAGCACTTCTGGCTGAAGATAGTTGCAAACGCTTCAGCCTTGTCTTTTGCACTCATGTGCTGGGCTCCACCATCATTGAGGATGGGGATTTTCATTGAGCCTCCTCCTCCCGTTAGTTGTTTAATGGTCCACCATCATTCACGACTGGATGTGGCAGGACTGCAGAGCTTTGCTCTGATCCGTTGATTGTGGGATCGCTTAGCTCTGTCTATAGCATGCTGCTACCACTGTTTAGCATGCATGTAGTCCTGTGTTACAGCTTCCCCAGGTTGGCACCTCATTTTCAGGTATGCCTGGTGCTGCTCGTGGCATGCTCTCCTACACTCTTCATTGAACCAGGGTTGGTCCCCTGGCTTGATGGTAATGGTAGAGTGAGGGATATGACGGGCCATGAGGTTACAGGTTGTGGTGGAATACAATTCTGCTGCTGCTGATGGCCCACAGCGCCTCATGGAGGCCCAGTTTTGAGCTGCTAGATCTGTTCTGAATCTATCCCATTTAGCACGGTGGTAGTGCTACACAACACGATGGTAGGTGACCTCAGTGTGAAAACGGGACTTTGTCTCCACAAGGACTGTACGGTGGTCACTGCTACCAATACTGTCATGGACAGATGCATCTGTGACAGGTAGATTGGTGAGGCTGAGGTCAAGTAGGTTTTCCCCTCGTGTTGGTTCTCTCACTACCTGCCGCAAACCCAGACTGGCAGCTATGTCCTTCAGGACTTGGCCAGCTCAGTCAGTAGTGGTGCTAGCGAGCCACTCTTGGTGATGGACATTGAAGTCCCCCACTCAGAATGCATTATATGCTCTTGCTACCCTCAGTGCTTCTTCCAAGTGGTGTTCAACATGGAGGAGAACTGATTCATGAGCTGAGGGAGTGCGGTAGGTGGTAATCAGCAGGAGGTTTCTTTGCCCATGATTGACCTGATGCCATGAGACTTCATGGGTTCTGGAGTCAATGTTGAGGACTCCCAGTGCCACTCCCTCCCAACTGTATACTACAGTGCCGCCATGTCTGGTAGGTCTGTCCTGCTGGTGGGACAGTACATACCAAGGGATGGTGATGGAGGAGTCTGGGACGTTGGCTGAAAGGTATGATTCTGTGAGCATGACTATATCAGGCTGTTGCTTGACTAGTCTGTGGGACAGCTCTCCCAATTTTGGCACAAGTCCCCAGATGTTGGTGAGGACTTTGCAGGGTCGACTGGGCTGGGTGTGCTTTTGTCGTGTCCGAATCCAATGCCTAGGTCGATGCCGGGTGGTCTATCCGGTTTTATTCTTGTTATATTTTTTTGTAGTGGCTTGTTACAACTGAGTGGCTTGCTCGGCCATTTCAGAGGACAGTTAAGAGTCAACCACACTGCTGTGAGTCTGGAGTTACATATAGACCAGACCGGGTAAGGATGGCAGATTTCCTTCCCTCAAGGACATTAGTGAACCAGTCTGACAGCTTCATGATCACCATTACTGATACCGGCTTGTTATTCCAGATTTATTTAATTAACTGAATTCAAACTCACAAACTGCGACGGTGGGATTTGAACTCACATTTTCAAATTATTAGTCCAGGCCTACTGGATTACTAGTCCAGTAACATAGCCAGTATGCTACCGTACCCAAGATCCAGACAGGAGATCCCTGACCGCAGTGAGCCCCAGAACAATGTGTAAGTGCAGCCAGAGAAGCCAATGGACATTGTGGTGGGAGCACGATGGGTCTTTCTGGTGTCCACTGTGGCTCAGTGGGCAGCACTCTTGCCTCTGAGTCAGAAGGTTGTGGGTTCAAGTCCCACTCCAGAGACTTGAGCACATAATCTAGGCTGACACTCCCAGTGCAGTGCTGAGGGAGTGCTGCACTGTCAGAGGTGCTGTCTTTCAGGTGGATGTAAAAGATCCCATGGCACAAGAGCAGGGGAGTTCTCCCCCAGTGTCTTGGCCAACATTTATCCCTCAACCAACATCACTAAAACAGATTATCTGGTCATTATCACGTTGCTGTTTGTGGGACCTTGCTGTGCGCAAATTGGCTGCCGTGTTTCCCACATTACAACAGTGACCACACTTCGAAAGTGCTTCATTGGCTGTAAAGCGCTTTGGGACACCCTGAGGTCGTAAAAGGCACGATATAAATGCAAGTCTTTCTTTTTCTGGCTGGATGAGCTGGGTTGGGCCGAATGGCCTTTCTCATCTGTACAGATTGTGCAATCTCATGAGCCTGTGAGTCTGTGATGGGTTGTCTTTTATGGGGATAAAGCTGTGACCTATACATTTGTAAATAACAAGAGAATCAAAATAACACACTTCAATTCAAATTATGTTTGAAAGATATTTCATCCTCTGGCAGCACAATCTTAGCTTTAGATTTGGAGCACTCTGTTCTTCAGACAGCCCTGGCGCGATCTGTACTGTCAGCTTCATTTCCATTTTATTGAATAATATATTGAACAAAATGCACACGGTGCCACCCAGAACATACTGAAGGCATCAAAATAGATGGTGGAAAAAGCAGAACAGTTTCAGGTCCGAGAGTGAAAACACCAAGACCTGGAAACCCCTGGTTCTCCAACACGGAGGGGCAATTGCGATGACGCGGGACTGCTGCCGAAATCTGAGGAGGCCGACCCTGTCAGGAATCCCCGTGGGTCCGCTCGTTTCAATAACGCTGGCGGGACAAGGGCGAAAGTCCCTCTACCAGGAGGCCACGCGCCCATGGGGGAAGGGCGAGCAGAGCCAGGGCGCAACTTCTCCATTTAAAGAGCTGAGCAGGCTCTTGGACAAGTGGGGTGGCAGTGATATGGCTGGTGTGACAGAAGGGAAAAGGCCGGCCTCTCACTTCTCCTGGGCTAATGTGAAAGTGCTGCTGGCGCACAGTAGAGAGAGGAGGGGCGTCCTAGGTGGAGCACCAGGAACGCTGGCTGAACTTTTACCGCCACACTTCATGGGCGCGGGGTGGGCAGGGGGGGGGGGGGGCAACTGTGGCACCTTTAACACTGCCCTGGGCCGAGAACGCAGACTAGGGATCAAATCTGCGGCCTTCTTGGTCTGCTGGCTCAGGGCCACACCAGGTGGTGTATGTATTCACTAAGGATGTGACAGAACTTGAGTAGAGAAGATGCACGGGGCAAAACCACGTGGAATGAGTTCAGAGTCAACACGCCCCTTGACGCAGCATTTTCTACTCATGGAAGCCCGGGATCCGATTCTTTCGTTCGAACTTTAAAACGGAGCCTCCAATGGCCTACTTGCTAAAGGCGCTGGTGTACAGTAAGACTGGGCCAAAGAGTGCAGGATGTGCCAGGTTAAATTCCCAATCTGTGTTAGCTGACCTCAACCAGGGCGACAGTGGTTACAATTGACTGAAGTGTCCCTGGGTTAGGCAAAGGCTCTGCCTCCCGATCACTATCCAGAAACTCCTGTAGAGAAGTGGGAAGGGTACCAGACTCGGCTGTGAAGGCCTTCACAGTTGAATAACCCGCCCGACACCCGCTGTTTAGGCTCATAATTGTGAAGAGTGGCCACTTGGGTGAGGTGGACTGGCAGACTGAACTGCGGCCGAGGAAGAAGCTTCAGGAGCAATGGGGAAAAAATTGGGGAAAATTTTCTTTTGGAAATAGATTTTATTTCCATTAGATAACAAAGCTTTCTCTTGTATCCTACCCCAGGTTTGCGGACGAGGCGGTAGAGGAGTCTCCCCAATGGACAGAGCCTCCAGGCTACAATCCTGATAAAAACCCATTGCTACCACTGACTCATACACAGATACAACTACACACGCACACAATTACCCTTGCTCATCATTTCAAAGGGATCAGAGCAACAAATCCACCATTTTTTTACATTTGCTCTTGGGGGATTGTGGCAAGGCCGCATTCATTGTCCATCCCGAGTTGCCCTGAGGTGGTGGTGGTGGGCCTTCTACTTGATCCATCGCAGTCCTTGTGGTGAAGGTGCTCCTACAATGGCGCTCGGTAGGAAATTCCAGGGTATTGTCCCAGCGACGATGAAGGAACGGCGATATATGTCAGGATGGTTTGTGACTTGGAGGGTGGCGGCATTCTCACGACATTGCTACTCTTGTCCTTCTCGGTGGTAGAGGTCACAGGGGAGGAGAGGTGCTGTCGAAGTAAGGTTGGAGGGCTTCTGTGTTTATATATAATTCTCTTTCTCCACAGTTTCTTTGAAATGGAGCAGACAATTGAATTTGGGTCGAGTGACTGGAGTGAGGTCAAAGGAAGCTGAAGACAGTTGTTGCAGCACCAAGCCTGCTCAATGCCGCCTAGAAGTCAGAGTGCCACCGAAGCACCAGGCTCTGCTTTCAACACCATGCTCCCCAACCAGCCATCTGTGCAGGCAGAACACAAGCCCCGCACATTCAGTTCATATAAATGTTTAATAATGACACACAGAGCTGCTATATAACGCTCTCAAAGCTGGCGGGCAAAAAGACTCCAACGTGTCTCATCATTCTGGAGACCTGTCACCTCGAAGCGTGACAACCTTTACTGGAAGGATATGCATTCCAAATAAAGTAGGACCACCGGAGAGTTACACATTACAGCCACTAAATGTCAGGTGAAATGTAGGAGGTGGAAAAATGTCTTTGATGTGTGCTCCTGTCAAGGTGATAGTTGGCATTGATGGGATTTGTATTTTTGCCACATTTCTCCACTCCTCATGCAGCCCCTAGTGCCTCAAAACAATATGGATTATTCATGTGTGAGCCAGCACACAGAGGGGTCAATTTTCAATGGGTTACCACCCGTTTAATGAGGATAATATAGGCGCTATGGGATGCCATTGCGGCTGGGAGAAGAGGAGGAAGAGGAGGAGGAGTAGGAGGAGGAGGAGGAGAAAGAGGAGGAGGAGGAAGTGGAGGAGGAGGAGGAAGAGGAGGAGGAGGAAGAGGTAAAGAGGAGGAGGAGGAGAGGAGTAGGAGGAGGAAGAGGAGTAGGAGGAGGAGGAGGAAGAGGGAAAGAGGAGGAGGAGGAGGAAGAGGAGCAGGAGGAGGAGGAAGAGGAGTAGGAGGAGGAAGAGCAGTAGGAGGAGGAGGAGGAGAAAGAGGAGGAGGAGGAAGAGGAGGAAGAAGAGGAGGAGGAGGAGGAAGAAGAGGAGGAGAAAGAGGAGGAGGAGGAAGAGGAGGAGGAGGAGGAGAG
>JASTWF010000439.1:0-5000 GCA_030390025.1 Squalus acanthias
ATAGCAGAGTCCTTGGAAAACAGTGACAGGATCGGACAAAGTCAACATGGATTTACAAAAGGTAAATCGTGCTTGACTAATCTACTGGAATTTTTTGAGGATGTAACTGGTAAAATAGATAAGGGAGAACCAGTGGATGTGGTGTATTTGGACTTTCAAAAGGCTTTCGATAAGGTCCCGCATAAGAGATTAGCATGTAAAGTTAAGGCACATGGGATTGGGGGCAAGGTATTGACTTGGATAGAGAACTGGTTGGCAGACAGAAAGCAAAGAGTTGGAATAAATGGGTCTTTTTCCGAGTGGCAGGCAGTGACTAGTGGGGTACCGCAGGGTTCGGTCCTTGGACCCCAGCTATTCACAATATATATTAATGACCTAGACAAGGGAATTAGATGTAATATCTCCAAGTTTGCAGACGACACAAAGCTGGGTGGGCGTGTGTGCTGTGAGGAGGATGCCGAGAAACTCCAGGATGATTTGGACAGGTTGGGTGATTGGGCAGAAGCATGGCAGATGCAATATAACGTGGATAAATGCGAGGTTATCCACTTTGGTGTCAAAAACAGGAAGGCAGATTATTATCTGAATGGCAATAGATTGGGAGAAGGGGACGTGCAACGAGACCTGGGTGTCCTTGTGCACCAGTCGCTGAAGGTAAGCATGCAGGTGCAGCAGGCGGTTAAGAAGGCAAATGATATGTTGGCCTTCGTAGCGAGAGGGTTTGAGTACAGGAACAAGGATGTCTTGCTGCAGTTGTACAGGGCCTTGGTGAGACCACATCTTGAGTATTGTGTGCAGTTTTGGTCGCCTTATCTGAGGAAGGAGGTTCTTGCCATGGAAGGAGTTCAGCGAAGATTCACCAGGCTGATACCTGGGATGGCAGGAATGACGTATGAGGAGAGATTGGGTCGATTGGGCTTATACTCGTTGGAGTTTAGAAGAATGAGAGGGGATCTCATTGAAACTTATAAAATTCTGACAGGACTGAACAGACTAGATGCAGGAAGGATGTTCCCGATGGTCGGGGAGTCCAGAACCAGGGGTCACAGTCTAAGGTTAAGGGGTAAGCCATTTAGGACAGAAATGAGGAGGAATTTCTTCACCCAGAGAGTGGTGAACCTGTGGAATTCTCTACCACAGAAGGCAGTAGATCCAATTCATTAAATATATTCAAGAAGGAGTTGGATATATTTCTTAAGGCTAAAGGGATCAAGGGATATGGGGAGAAAGCAGGGACAGGGTTCTGAATTTGGATTATCAGCCATGATCGCATTGAATGGCGGAGCAGGCTAGAGGGGCCGAATGGCCTACTCCTGCTCCTATCTTCTATGTTTCTATGTTTCTATGTTTGGACCAAGGCTGTAATGAGGTCTGGAGCCGAGTGGTCCTGGCAGAACCCAAACTGAGCATCAGTGAGCATGTTATTGGTGAGTAAGTGTCGCTTGATAGCACAGTTGATGACACCTTCCATTACTTTGTTGTTGATTGAGAGTAGACTGATGGGGCGGTAACTGGCTGGTTTGGATTTGTCCTGCTTTTTGTGAACAGGACATACCTGGGCAGTTTTCCACATTGTCGGGTAGAGGCCAGTGTTGTAGCTGTACTGGAACAGCTTGGCTAGAGGCGTGGCTAGTTCTGAAGCACAAGTCTCCAGCACGATAGCCTAGATGTTGTCGGGGCCCATAGCCTTTGCTGTATCCAGTGCATTCAGCTGTTTCACGATATCACGTGGAATGAATCAAATTGGCTGAAGACTTGCTTCTGTGGTGGTGGGACCTCAGGAGGAGGCCGATATGGATCATCCACTCGGCACTTCTGGCTGAAGATGGTTGCAAACGCTTCAGCCTTGTCTTTTACACTCACGTGCTGGGCTCCGCCATCATTGAGGATGGGGATATTCATGGAGTCTCCTCCTCCCATTAGTTGTTTAATGGTCCACCACCATTCACGACTGGATGTGGCAGAACTGCAGAGCTTTGATCTGATCCGTTTATTTTGGGATCTCTTAGCCCTGTCTATAGCATGCTGCTTCCGCTTTTTAGCATGCATGTAGTCCTGTGTTGCTGCTTCCCCAGGTTGGCACCTCATTTTTAGGTATGCCTGGTGCTGCTCCTGGCATGCTCTTCTGCATTCCTCATTGAACCAGGGTTGGTCCCCTGGCTTGATGCTAATGGTAGAGTGAGGGATATGCCAGGCCATGAGGTTACAGATTGTGGTAGAATACAATTCTGCTGCTGCTGATGGCCCACAGCGCCTCATGGATGCCCAGTTTGGAGCTGCTAGATCTGTTCTCAATCTATCTCATTTAGCACGGTGGTAGTGCCACACAACATGATAGACAGTGCCCTCAGTGTGAAGACGGGACTTCGTCTCCACAATGACTGTGCGGTGGTCACTACTATCAATGCTGTCATGGACAGATGCATCTGCGACAGGTAGATTGGTGAGGACGAGGTCAAGCAAGTTTTTCCCTCATGTTGGTTCTCTCACCACCTGTCGTAGGCCCAGACTGGCAGCTATGTCCTTCAGGACTCGGCCAGCTTGGTCAGTAGTGGTGCGACCGAGCCACTCTTGGTGATGGACATTGAAGTCCCCCAGCCAGAGTACATTCCGTGCCCTTGCTAGCCTCAGTGCTTCTTCCAAGTGGTGTTCAACATGGAGGAGTACTGATTCATCAGCTGAGGGAGGGCGGTAGGTGGTAATGAGCAGCAGGTTTCCTTGCCCATGCTTGACCTGAATCCACGAAACTTCATCGGGTCTGGTGTCAATGTTCAGGACTCCCAGGGCCACTCCCTCCCGACTGTATACCACTGTACCATGACCTCTGGTGGGTCTGTCCTGCCGGTGGGACAGGACATACCTAGGGATGGTGATGGAGGACTCTGGGACATTGGCTGAAAGGTATGATTCTGTGAGTATGACTATGTCAGGCTGTTGCTTGACTTGTCTGCATGACATCTCTCCAAACTTTGACACAATTTCCCAGATGTTAGTGAGGAGGACTTTGCAGGGTTGACTGGGCTGGGTGTGCCATTGTCGTGTCTGAAGTCGGTGCCGAGGTCAATGCTGATATTCCAGGCTGACACTCCAGTGCAGTATTGAGTGAGTGCTGCACTGTCAAAGGTGCCGTCTTTCAGATTAGACGTTAAACAAAGCCCTCTCTTGTGGATGTAAAACATCCTATGGTACTATTTCAAAGAAGACCAGGGCAGTTCTCCCCACTGTCCTGAACAATATTCATCCCTTAATTAACATAATTAAAACAGATTATCTGGTCATTATCTGATTGCTGCTCGTGGGAGCTTGCTTTGCACAAATTGGTTGCCATGTTACCGAAAGTACAACAGTGACTGCACTTCAAAAGTACTTCATTGGCTGGAAAGCCCTTTGAGATTGTCCTAAGACCAAGAAAGACGCTGTAGAAATGCAAGGGC
This sequence comes from Squalus acanthias, assembly GCA_030390025.1. Classification (NCBI taxonomy): domain Eukaryota; kingdom Metazoa; phylum Chordata; class Chondrichthyes; order Squaliformes; family Squalidae; genus Squalus; species Squalus acanthias. Next base: position 3,435 of record JASTWF010000439.1, read on the forward strand.
TGAAAATTGAGTAGTGCCCCATTTGGGGCGCTAACTTCGCCGGGGCGCTACTTTTAGCACCCCAGAAAAATTAGCACCCCCGCGCCGGAAATTGAGTGGTTGCGCCCCAAGAGGGAAGAGGGGCGCTACTGGAAGTGACCCGCCTCCCTCTTGGGGCGCTGCAAGTCAATAGTCTTCTTAAAGGGGAGGGGCCTTGCGCGGCATGACACGGGACCCAGCTGGGCCCCGGGGATCGGGAGTGCCGGCAAAAGAGCCCAGCACTCAAGAGAAATGCCGGGATCTTGGAGCGCAGCCGGCACTCCGTGGGGGGGGGGGGGGGCGTTCAGGAGGCCGGGGACGGGAGCGCAGGCAAGTGCTTGCAACAAAAATGGCTGCCCCGCACCTCGACTTTAAGTAGCACCTCCCCGGCTGCAGGTAGGCCCCTCTAACCCCGGCGGACATAGCGTCAGGCGGTAAATCAGGGGGCGCTCCTGAAGATCGTGGCTGGGGCGCGAGCGGGGCGGTACGCATGGCGATAATATCATCGCCGGCGGATCAGCGCTGCGGGGCGCTACCGGTTAGCGGCGCCACTAACCTCCTGCTGAATTTCGCGGGAGGCGTGGGCGGCGCTGCGCCCGGGCGCTAGTTGCTTTGCGCCCCGTTAGTGCCCTCTTAGGGCGCTAACGGGAGGCGCAAAGCAACCTAATTTTTACCCACAAGTCTTTCTTTCTTCATACTTATCTTTTCCTCTCCTGTCTCATTTCTCTATTTCAGTATTTATTCTCATCGCTCTCCTTTTCTCCTTAACATTACCTCTACAGAACTCTTTTATCTATTTCACTTTCATCATTTCCTCAAACTCTTTCCTTCTCATCTCATTCAATTTCCTCTCATTTTCCTCTATTTATTCTTCATTTTTCTTTTCCTTGTCTCTCATTTTTCCCAATTTCCAGTTTCACTTCCCTTATTACTCTCAATTTCTCCTCAATGCCTTTTCCTGTTTTTCTTCCTCTGCCTCCCTCTTCGTTCTCTCTTTCATCTCTCTCATTTCTCTTTTTGTCTTCTCATCGTAATTATACTTACCATTTTTTTATTTCCCTTTTTCCTGCTCATGTCTTTTATTTCCTACTGACCTGTTCTTGTCTCTCATTCTTTTACTTTTTACTCCGTCATATCTCACAGGTGTCATTGTTTATTCCAGTTTTTTCTCCTCATTCCTGTTATTTTCTCTTTACCTTTTCCTCACTAACACTTTTTCTATTTCACTTTTTCGTTCCTCAAATTCACTCCTAATTACTCTTAGTTTTCTTTGTCCTTTCCTTCTCTTTTCATTTTCTTAATTACTTACCTTTCCCTCCTATCTCTTATTGTTCTATCCCTTTTCTCTCTAATTCTCGGTCCTTTCTTTGTCCTCTTACCTTCCTCTCTCATCACACCCACTTTCCTTTGAGCTGTTCCCCTCAAAGCTCAAATGCTGTCCTCTATTTCTAATTTCTTTATTTCTTTTTCTCATCTCTCTTAATTGTACTTACCTTTCCTTTCCCCTCTTCACATCGAGTAACTGGGGGCAGAAACCTGTCTCCAGGT